>JAJIZL010020033.1:581713-634740 GCA_023969395.1 Amblyomma maculatum | reverse complement strand
GAGAGGCACACAGGACGAGCGCTCGTCCTGTGTGCCTCTCCTGTCCTTGTCTGTTCCGCGCTAAGCCTCCCACTTATCATGTATTACCAACTTGCCCAGAACTCTACTTTGCTCAAAAGAGAATGAATTAGAAAGAATATAACGAAAAAACAAGACGGAAAACAATTTAGTGAAAGAGCGGTAAATGAGTTCATAGGGTCGTAGGAAAGGCTTTGGCCTTACCCCACATAAAAGAGATCTAATTCAACGAATTTTTGACCGCTGACATCTTGTCCCAGCTTTGATTGGTAAGTAGGTGGTTTGACGTCACGTGAACACATAGCAACGGAGACCCTGCCAACGGGAGGTTATCTGAGATGGGAGGTTTATCAAGGATTAAAGCGCGGTACTTCTATAGGTTACGCAGGCCTGTTTGTACAGTTTGATGAAAACCTGACTTTCATTGGATCCACGTTGGGCAGGCTTTCGTATAAGGAAGTACCTATGAGGGCATGCTGATCAATATGCGCGTGATAAGGAGGGTCTAGTTAAAGAACTATTAAAACATAGGGTATTGCAATACTTGTGCACTAACGACGAGCCGCAAAACGACCCCAGACGGGAGCCATTAATACTATCTCTTCCTGCCCTTAAAGTTGCAGGTTCATTGTCCCCCAGTTTTCATTAAGGATGAAGGGTGAAAAACGTGTTACGATAAACAAGGGCTGTTGAAATCAGTTATCTGGGCCAGTCTCGATCAGATTTGCTATTAAAAGATAAGGAAACCTAATTTTTGTGTTGTACTTTCGTGTTGTAAATAGTGGGTTGCGATTCTGTGAGCATAGGCCATAGTGGTAAAAGCACCAAGTCGCAATGCATAAATTTATATTATTAGTAAGCAGAAGTTTTGGTTTCAGTTCGTAATTGCCAGGTTTTTACTTGGCCTCAAAAACAGAAAACATAATGAAATTTTACGTGCACCAAAAACTCGTGACGTCAATGAGTAGGTGCGTCTTCTTTGTTTGCGGTGTGACTCAGCTACGAGAGCGTGGCGGAGTTACAGTGCGGTAAGAGTTGATAAACTGCGTCCGCGAACTCGATCGTTGCGTCGGGTGGGGTATCTTGTCACGCCGCGCCAACACGAACCGTTCGGAAACATGTCGATATCGGCCGCCAGCACCTGTCAACTTGCTCTCCGACAGCTGAGCAACATAGCGGAAACACAGCAGCACGGATGTCGGGAGCAGAGCGCTTCCCTGCATTTTAATTCCTACACTGTGCGATGGTCTGGTAAATATTTAATTGCGAAAGAGGCTTTTCATTAAGCTTGTTGTGACTATGCAGAAGAGCGCGTAAATGCTCGCAAGTGTATAGTTTACATCGTATTGAGGTAGAGCTACCGCGAACCGTTTTGAGCGCCATTTTGTTTTGTGCGCGAATCGGGTGAATATGGAGAGATATTTGACAGAGGGTAGCGAATTAAAATAGTCTTCGAGTATAGTTTTGGCTACAGTAAACTGTGTCGACAATTGCTTACATCACAGGACGCGCGTATACAATCACTACGAAGCGCTGTTGCGACCCAATGTATCGAGCAATGCTGCAAGCGGGCCGCACACGTTGTCGGCGCTACTTGAGGAGAGGAAGTTATGGTGATTGAGGACGGTGCCACGCACACCTTACCGAGCATATTTTATAATATGACATGGGATTCCTAGAAAAGCGGTGAGGAAAGGCGAACTATTATTGCAGCGTTAACCAGTTCCGAAGTGCGCATTTCGTCGCCTGGCGCATCCGCGGGAGGAGCCGTTGCCGAGAGCTTTGTACCGGTGCAGGCTCACTGCTGTTGCATGAGCATATAGCAGGTAGTCCTGATAACACTTGTTCTTTTCTGGTACGAAGCCAAGGGGCGCTATATATTTGTGCCATCAACGACTCCGGTGACGGCAGCAGCGGCAAACCATGCGGACCGTCAGCGCGCTGTCGGCGGTAGCCTTCGAATGTGTTAGTGAATGAAAATGGCCATCAAGTATAGTTTTGGCTACAGTGGCAGCAGTGAACAGTCGTGTAGTCCGTGCGTTATAACTCTTAGAACGCTGCCAAGCTCATATAGGTAGAGGCACCATGGAAGAGCTGGAAGAATCGACCAGAAACATCAATGTTGGTTGGACTGACAACATATCTCAAAAGTCAAAGCATAGAATTAAGTAAAAAAAAAAAACTTCGCAATGACATCGAAAATAACTGATTGTTTTCTTCAGTGAATATACGTCACAATCAATGTCTAGCGATCGGTTGAGAATGCGACAGCGCGCATTTCCACAAGTTTAAATGTGATTCATATATTTTCAACGTTTCCGTTTAATTTAATTGACATTCCCACAAAGGAAGCATATCACAAGCTTTCTAAAACATTGTAATTTGGTGTCTACCCTTTTAACAGACCCCTGGTACCAATAACGACACTTCTAGCTTACATTAGTGCAACGGACAGAAAAATGACTATTCTAATCCCTCGTAAAACTAAGTGTTTAGTCAATTGACGTCTACTATTTACCGTATCCTTAAAAAAGAAACGTTTTCAGCGCCTTTGCAGGAGTAATAAAATAGCACACCAAATGTTTACCACGTTGCCCCGATTCGAGGTTTTTTCACTGCAGCTGATTGAGTAATCTAATAGCTTATAAGGTTGTTGCTTTGTTTGAATGATCTACCACCTCGCGGCACAGAAATAACGCGCAATTTTCGGCCTTATCATTTCTGAATAATATTTCAATTAAATGAGAATTTAAAATAATTATCGTATAATGTTTTTAATATTAGCGTAGGCACGGAGGCTTGAAACGGAGGGAAGAAATATGAGAAAAATAAATGTTGGAGACTAGGTTCCGAGCCATGTTTTGAATCACTATTGTTGATTATTATAAAAATTATTATCAGTTGCATCTCTAACACATTGGTTTTTCCTCTTTCGTTTTCTCAGGGCGGATGATGAGGGCGCAGGATCGAAAACGCCATTGATAGTAGTCGGCCTAGTGCTGCTGCTAGCGCTCCTTGGAATTGGCTACTTCTTCGCTTTCTCGGGGCCGTCTGGTAAGTCCTGATGGTATCGACTATTCTATTGAGATTTTCTTGCCTGCCATATGTTACGAGATGGTACGAAACCGTCCTGCTGCACGCAGTTCCACTATACAATTCATTTCGACGTTGAGAAGATGCTGAAGAAAACTCCCGCGCTGTATATTAGAGCAGTTCTGTCTTTTTATTCTGCTGGGCTGCTTTCGTCTGCCCTCTTTAAAGGCAGTGTCGGTCTCATATGCTCACTTGTCGCCACGAACAAAAAAAATTAGCAGGGTTTCAACTAAGCTTAAATTGAGTTGCACGTGACGGTTTTATTCGGTTTAGCCATTGGTCGGTATTTGTTTTTCTCTTAGTTTTGATTTGGTTCCGATCTAGGATATAGAAATATAAGGCAATGTGGTCACGTTTCCGGTGCCTTCTCTCCCGTTCAATTGCGCCCACCGCAGATGGCGCGATTCTTCGGCCTAAACAGCAGAAGGACCCGACTCGCTCTCTATTCTCGCATTGTCTGACGTGCGGTAGCAATTGCATGGTGCGCTTTTGCACGCAACCCTGGCTCGCAGCAAGACGTCAGTCGCATCGCGCCGGGCTAAGTCACTGTTGGTGCCACACGAGCCAGGCAACCTTGCCGGGCTAATTCGATAATGACCCCTGTCCCGAGGCGTGATGGAGAGGACTTTTGTCGGCGTCCATCTACACTTATTAAAGATGATGGGTGCGCGGCTCCTTCCCCACCTCCATTTGTGCCGTCTCTTTTGGTCCCGTGACTCACCCCTCAGGTGGCGCTTGACTACCAATAAACTGATAATAACAGTTATTGTTTCATAAAAAGGAAAATGCGAAGTTTCCTCACACTTGTTCCGTGGACACCTGACCCGCGCCGTAATTGAAGGGAGAAAGGCGGGAGTGAGAAAGAGGTGCCGTAGTGGAGGGGTCTACAGTAATTTCGACCACCTTGGGATCGGACGCCGCTTCGCAGGTCAGCTGTACCGACATGCACATCATGGGCTCCACAAATTATCATTTTTCAAGGCGGACTTTTTTGTTACACACGGACCTACCTGGTATCAAGGGAATCACGAAGTCATCCGGAATACGGGGATATTCTTTGTTCACCAGGAAAGTGTCCTATCTCCCCTTTTAGACTCTTTTACGATCCCGATCCCCGACCAATAGAAGACATCTAAGCCTAACGTACGGGCAAGTCGGCTTAGACACGCGGCGTAGCCGGCATTGGCCCAGAGCAATCACAATGTTAAGTGCTTTGAAGGCAAGGCTTGTTCAGGAGGTGGAGCTGCAGGGGGACGGATAGATCCTAGCTAAATTCGTAAAAGAAAAAAACACAAGGAGAAACGTCAGCATGCAGCTGAGTCGTCGATACGAAAGGATGACAAGCCAACTAACGAGGGTAACGAAGGAAAGGGACGCGATGTAGCTGTTAAACCGCATCCACCACTATATACAAAAGGCAGGAACTTACCATGGCTACCCGAAGTCGACTACATAGTTGTACTACTACCAATGACTTCATTAGAGCTCAAGCTAACCTCCAAACTTGAGGTGGTGGAGTCGATATTTACCAGCCTAGGGCTTTCCGCTGTCAAAGCGGTTACTGTAGACCACTTCAGGGTACACCCTAGCAATAACATCTTGACGATCTGCACCCTAAATCTCGATCGGGTCAAAGCCAATCGGAAACTGCAAATGTTCAAGATTGCAGACCTAGATATAAAGGTTGCTACCTACTCCTCAAAGGCTGAAGACTCCGTCAGAATAATTGTCTCAACACATATACCAGAGAAATGGAGCAAAAATTTTCCGAGAACTTCAAGTCCGAAATCCGGACCTTGCCATCTTCAACAACAGAAGAATGTGCAAGACCAAACATTTTTTCATAATGTTTCGTGGGCAGACGCTCCCTAAAAGCATTCACTACCTAATGATCGACGATTTCGTGTACCCCTTTCACGACACAGTCGGAGCATGTTACAGCTGCAAAAAGGTGGGCTATCGTGAAGACGTCTGCCCCGCAACGGGAAAGCATCTATGCCGTAGATGCGGTAGTCACCACAAACCACCTAAGGATGGAGGAGACCACACATGTACTTCTTTGTGTTTCATATGCGGAGAAAAACACTCCACCGGAAGTAGAAACTGTAAGCTCCTATTCCAATATCAGGTAAAAGAAGCGCACAAAAAATGAAAACAAGCGAAAGACAGTCGTGATCTTGTAGCACGTAAGACACTACTGCGAACCAAAAATATTCCTCATACCCTTCCCACAGACGTGACACTTCATAGAGGAGCTAAAGTCATTCTCACAGCCGAGGTCGAAGCGAGAGCCCTGCGCCAAGAGAGTGTCGATTAACCACGATGGCGAAATTTAAGACCTCAAGACGCAGGTGAGAGAGGCTCTTAACGCCAATGAGAGCCTCAGAGCAAAACATGCTGCAATTAAAGATTCTCAAACCCGGGGAAGACACGTACTGCCCCTTAAAAATCCTAAAAAGCCAGAAAATAGGAACGTACCACCCAAACCTAAACTGTCTAATCTTATACCCTCCATAATATACTGATAAGAGTATGGAAGTCGGCGCCCACCAGAGACCTAAGCCTACAGCTGATAAAGCGATCGAGCGTCCCACTAACGACCGGCTCGAGTTGAAGGACAAATCAAGATCTGATTTAAAATCTGTCCTAGAAGAACTAGAGAAATGGTTTGAAGAAGAAGGAAATTCAAGAGTTGTTGCAACTATTCAATTTAGAAATGGAAAATTGGGCAACAAAGATCACTACCCACGCACTTCAGAAGGTTCACCAGTAACATGACCCCCGGTCAGCAAGAAATTAATGTATGGCAGTGGAACAGCAGATGCTTTAATTCTAAAGAGAACCTACTGCAGATTCTAACACCCATAAATCTACCTGACATCATTGCTCTTCAGGAGAATAAAGGTCATACCAGCCTGGCCGGATATAAAACTTTTATTCAGAAATATGCGGGTGCCAACCAGAAACAGCCCACAGCAATCTTAATAGAAACATTAGAGCCAAGTATGAAGAAGGAAAAGAAAACTCACAGACCTGCGACCGGGTCCGTAGCTGAGTTACCTCCTTTGCCTTGTGTGGACAGAGGTGAAAATAGAGAAGAAAACAAAAGAAAAAGAGGTAGAAACAAAGGAGCTCGCCGTCGTCCGCAACCGAAGTGGTGGCGAGTGCAATGACGGCCTCTCAAATCGGTAGTGTTCAGGGCAATTATATGCTATTGGAAATAGTACCTAGAAATGCGGAGATAAATACCTGTCCCTAAATATCTATAGCCCGCCACGGGACAAAGGCACGAGTCTATCTGATCTTTTAAAGAAAGCAATTACGCTAGCCAAAGGGGAGCAACTCATCGTGGTAGGGAACTTCAATGCTCCCTACGCGGAATGGGTTACACAAAATCTTTTTATGGTCACATTAAAGGAAGGGCGCAGTATCTGTCATGCTTGTTTTGTGAACACCTGAACCGCGCCATAGCAGTCGGGAAGGAAGTGTGAGAGAAAGTGGAAAGGAAGAAAGAGGAGCCGTAGTGGAGGGCTACGGAGTAATTTCGACCACCTGGGGATCTTTAACGTGCACTCATCGTACAGCACACGAACGCCTCCTCGTTCGCCTCCATCGAAACGCAGCCGCCTGCGGTCGGGATCGAACTCGGGTACAGTAGTCGGGCGTCTTACCACTGGACCACCGCGGCAAGGCACAAAATCTAGCAGAAAAAGTATTAAGCTATGACAAACAACGAAAGACTTAGGACTCTCTTTTAACAGCGACCGTCAAGCATATACGTGCATACGAAGCAGATATACAATTAAAAACACCGGAGGGACCGCTCCGGTTGGTTTTAAACTCTTTCATCTCTGGGGACACACAAAAGCGTCCTAATTAGACGGAAGAAACAAGGGTGTAATAAGGAACTGAGATGCAAGCCAGCAATTATTGAAAGGCACATCGAGTCCGGCACATAGGCAGTACAGGGAAACAACAATGGGGACAGATCTGTGATGGATTAAACGGCTAACTTGGAATTAAAAGAGCCTGGCTTCAGCTTACACAACTCTTAAATCTCATGCTCACTAAAACAGCAAGTAGATCTCACATGAATCAAACGATTCACGAATGCCCATGTACAAATGTAGATCTGTTAGGTGAATTTCGAAACATTCAATGCCAGTAGCAACCCCAATACCACCTACAAGTACAAATGTGTTCCAAATGAAGATTTAGACAGAAAGAACGCGGGTGGGAAAATTTGGGCCGCAATTTGCCATTTACGTACCAAATCGGTGCCAGGGCCGGGTGGTGTAACGAATAAAATGCTAAGAAGCTTAGATCTAAAGTTAGTGACAGCAATTAAGACTTAATGAATGAAAATTGAAACAACTGTGAACTTCTGCACTTATGGAAACACGAGCAGGTTGTCTTTATTCCTAAACCCAAAAACAATCATATCCTACGGGATTGCTCTGAGGCCCCACCTCCCAAGGCTCTCATAGAAGCTCCTCGCATGAATTATTTTATTCATTCTTGTTATTTAAAGCTTTTATCGCACTCATTATAATTTATTTTATTAGTTTTCTTATTACTTTAATCATTATAATATTTGCTCACCTTAATAATGCTTTCATTTGTAATTGGTTTACCCTACAGCGGCGGCTGCGTTTAGATTGAGGCGGAATGATCATGGGTTCGTGTGCTGTGCGATGTGAGTGCATGTCAAAGATCCCCAGGTTACCAAACTATTCTGGAGCCCTCATTAGGCGTCTCTTTCTCTCTTTCCATTTTCACCTCCACCTTCCTCCTTCCCTTAAGAGGCGGTTTAGGTGTCCACATAACGAGTGTGACAGATACTGTCTTCCATTTCCTGTGAGCCAATTATTATTAGTATTTGCACAGTGTAAGAATCTGTCACTCTGTGCACACTTCATAATATAAAATATTTGGTTTACAGGACAGGAAAGGCGCTGTGCCGGTCGCGGGAATCCTGAAGGCTCGGTTAGACCTTGTGAAGTAGCAGCGTCGTGCCGTGCCCTTAATTCAGCTGACGTGGAGTAGTGCGAAAGCATTGCGAGTTCTGACACGCCGCCTGTTGGATCGGCACAGCTCAACGATAGCGCATCTTGACCGTGCACATCCAGATGGCGTATGTGTAGCAGATGGAACTTCATGCGGATGATGATGTTTACTGCACTGCGCGAGAGTTTGTTGCAGCTTTACGCGTAGTTTGATCGACTGCGTTCATACTACAGTGGTCTTGTGTCAGGACCAATGAAGTTGATCTGTTCAGATTGTGTTGCGAATTCTGGCAGTGACAAAATTATCTGGGCTGTCAACTTGTGGCAAGCCCGCTCTTACGACAAGCTCTGTCCGCGCCTATATTGACCTTGGCAATGCTTTTGCATTAATATCATGCAGCAGTGGCATCCTATTCGAGAAAAATGTGTGGTAACAAACTTTCGTCATATACATTGACTGTCTTCATTTTGGCAAACGCTTATTTAGACTGATGCCTTGGTAGTCATGAATATTGCAAGTAAGCTGGAGATGGGCATCCACGAGTCTTGCGGCCGGTATGCATTACTTAACCTTATGGTTCTACGAACCGGAGTAGAAGACAACACAGTTTCCCTTGCCGGTTGTCCCTGACATGTTGAGGACAAAGGCGAGCAGACGACTTAGTTTCCCTTTTGCATCCTGAGGTGCCCTCAAAGACTCGTAGGACACTATCCCTTTGTATAACGTGAAAGCGACAACCGCAAGCAATTTCTCTCTCAAATAACTTGATGAATTCAGGATAGATATCGCTATTTATCATTTGTCAAAAGAGAAAGGTATATCCACAGCTTGAACGTTTGGCAGATATAGGAAACAGATATTGCAGATATGACAGAGATAGGAAAAACTACTGTGGCTTAACCGTAGCTGAGCGGAAGTTCTAGTTGTGAAAGATAGCAATGTGCGTTCGCAACTAGGACCCTACGGCGACAGGCTGGAACACCTACGGTTAGAAAGAAGAATTTTCTCACCATCACACAAACAACTTCCTTCCTCGGACGCTATAGACTGGAGAAAAATACAAACAAACACATTCCCTAATCTTCACATTTTAAATAAGATGAGCCCAACAAAATACACGAGTTACTGTCCTTGGTGCGGTGAAAGCCCCACACTCTATCACATCTCTTGGAAATGCCAGGATAAACCTGACCCAACGTTACTAGTGCCATGCCCGACACACGAGCAGCGGGAGGCGGCCGTGACCAGCGACAACCTGGACCAGCAAGCCTGGATTATCCAGCTAGTCCGCAAGTCAGCTGCTGCCAGCGGAGCCCTGGACTAGGGGCACCGACCACCCAGCTCCTGCGAATTCTTACTAATTATTATGCTCATTAAAAGTTTTCTCTCTCTCTCGGCCTAATAGGATTAGGCATGCCTATTAGCCCTTATGTTGCGAAATGATAATTAGGCGTTAAAAGCACGATGGTGTAATTGCGCCCAATCTGTATTCAAGCAGCAACTTGCTACTGTTATGTGACCTTATAACATTTAGGCTCAGCTAGGCCTATTAGAACAAAGCCTAGCATGTGCATTTAGGCTTAGGAAGGCGTAAGATGCACAGCGTGTTTTCATAAGCGTTCCGATTTCATTTCATAATGTCTATTTCACGGAAGTGCATTTGGTAGTTAACCTAATTGTCTTTGATGCTTACCCTAGAAATGGTCGTCATGGTGCCTCATATCAAGTAATAAATAAGCAATTAAGAGAAAGCTTGGCCTGGTTGTTGGCATAGAATCACTATAGGTCGGGCTTTAAAGGAACAACAGCAGGAAAATCGACGTAACCCAATAAGCTAGGCTAGAATTTTTCGAAAGGGCTAAAACAACATGGAAGGAGAAGCAACACACAGGTACAAGCGCTTGACCTTGTCTGTTTCTTCTCCGTCCATGTCAAATCTGCACCAACTAGCCCAATCCGCCACCCCGCTGAACTTCGAGGCTAGAATTGTCGCACTAAAATGTATCTTAGGCAGTTGACCTCCTGCAACTTATTTAAAAGACGTCGATTTCGTTTCACAATTAGATGTTAGCCCTTTTGGAAATAACTAATTCGCAGCGTGCAGACTGCATCAATGTCTCTGCCCTACAATTCAAAGAGGCACTGTGCATAACTTTATTCATTTTTTTTGCCTGAGGGAATGGGGATTTACGTCTGGCGACCGCCGGTGACTGTGTTTCGATAGAGGCGAAACGAAGAGGCGTCCGTGCGCTTTGCGATGTCAATGTTGTTGCTGTTGTTGTGGCTGTAGGAAAAAGGAAAAGAATATGCATGGGTCTGCTACTGGCTCTGTAGCCGAGCCACCTTTGGTGCCTTGTGCGGACAGAAGAGAGAAAGTAGAGAAGAAAGAAAAAGAAGAGGGAGAGAAAGACGCGCCGCAACAGCTGTCGTCCACCACCCAAGCGGTGGCGGGTGCAATGACAGTGCAAGTTAGACATCCCAGGTGGTCAAAATTACTCTGAATCCCTCCACTACGGCACTCTTTCTTTATTTGCTCTGACCTCTTTCGCTCCCACCTTCCTCCCTTCCCTCAGGCGCGGGTCAAGTATTCACAGAGCAAGTGTGACAAAGAGCGCAGCTTTCCTTTCCTCTGAACCAATTATTAATATTATTATTAGTAGTAGTAGTATTATTATTACAGCTGCTTTAAAATTGACACACTAGCTTCAAAGTAACAGCTGAACTTGGGAAGAGTTTTTCTAATTCCAGTTTTGGAGTGGTTGGCAGAGTGCGCTATTCTCTGAGGTACGGGATAAAATGCAGGAGCACAGCTTCTTATCTTGGGAAATCGATATTTGCTAATTCAGCTGTTGGCTCCCTTAATACATTCAAGAGCAATGTTTACAGCGAAACATTGCATTCGCCTTTGGGATGGAATAATTGGCATGTAATGGGGAACTTCAATTAGGCCTCCGTCTGTTTGGAAACGAATGTATGCACTTACAGTAAACAAGAAGTAGATCGCGAAACTAGGGCTGACGTCATATTATTAATAATCAAAAGGTATAGGAGAAGCGTTTCAGGGTGGTTAGGTATTTATTCAGACTGGCCGCCATTCCTAACCCCGCCTGTCGTTGCACTCGGATTGCCTTCCAGAGGAGACCACCAGCACCGAGTCGGGCGAAAACGAAGACTCGGGAGCACCAGCACCTGCAAGAAACCCGGCGTTTCCGAGAGTTGTTCCAACGTCGACAAATGCTCAAACTCCGTCAGCCGAGCAACCCATGAATACCTCAATGCAAGGTCTGTTTTGCATTGCCTATACTTGATGAGAAGATAATATGCCTATGGTTACTTGCTAGAAGTAAAACCCCTTGATAGTTCTTAAAGTAGCGACACTTTACTCCTTCTCGGCGCTTTCCTCGTTTCTCCTCGCCCACGCACACGACATTATTTTTCACTCTGGCACACGCCGGCTAGCCGTGCCTTTGAATGCTAGCGTGCTTCTTGAGAACAGCTTACAGCCAAGGGGGTTAAAAGTATTCTCATAAAAGCGTTGAGAAAAAAAAAAGAAAAAACTTCAGTGGATTTTGCTCTTTTTAAGGCAACTGAAATGTAAATATTTACCCAAAACAAATTTTTGGTGAGTTTTATTGTACAAATACTGCCTGTGAAAGGGGCTGTGATGTTTTTTTGGCGTGGATGTGGTGTTTGTAAGTACTGCTATCGGCATATGTGGATGTGTGTTAACTTTATTAGTACAACACATCTAACGTGTGCCCGCCGGGGTGGTGCAGTGGTTACGGCGCTCGACTACTGTTTCCAAGGATGCTGGATCGAATCCCGGCCTCGGCGGCTGCTTTTCGATGGAGGCGAAAAGCAAGGCGCCCGTGTGCTGTGCGATGTCAGTGCACGTTAAAGAACCCCACGTGGCCGAAATTTCCGGAGTCCTCCACTACGGCGTCTCTCATAGCCTGAGTTGCTTTGGGACGTTAAACCCCGCAAACCAAAACCAAAAGCCATCTAACCTGTTGCTAGTGTTTTATTGCGGAGTGTAATGAGTTAGTTGTAAGTGCAATGTAAGAAATATGATGTGTTTACTTTCCTGATGTGAACGTAAGTGCACTGCAGTGACAAACGCAGCGCAGAAGTGATGGCCTTAAAAAATTTTACAAAAGTGACAGATCAAAACAGAACACAAAGTAAGCACAAGTGTACAAAAGAATATCACGCCCTGCATGAATCAATCAGCTTTGATTGAAAATGATTGAAAACAGATTTCCAGGGCTACTTAATTGGCTTCACAGCCAGAACATTCAGCTTAAAACATTCAGCTTCAAATCAATACTTACCATTATTAGTAACTCCTTCAACAATGATAACATAAAGACAATATGTTACAAATTTGTTTGCTTTGTTTTTCAGCTGTTTTGTGCGCACTCTGTAAATTGCATGTCTATGCTTTCAGTTATTTGGCCTCACCCTTTCCGTTTGACCCTGGTGCGCAGTACTCTAATCTATATTCGTTTTGAATGCAAAATACTGTTATTGCTGTTTTATTGCTGTATTTTTTATTGTCTTTTTGTCACAGAGCTGTTCTGCCACAGTTGCATGATGCCACTATGGAAGTGCGCGGCTTCGTCAAGGTGTCTTTGAGACACCTTTTTCCTCGCGCTTTCAGTGTCATATACGCATCGTATGTGATGTGACGCAAATAAACGTCAATTCAATTAGTGCGGCTCAAAGTTGGCCAAAACGGTCTGAAGAAGGAGCTGGTTACGATTTCCAAATGGAGACTGCTGCATGAAGCCGATGCTGCACGGTGCAAGGGCTCGTACAGTATTTTGAGCTGAAGCTCTTAATTAAAAAGAAGTTCAACGCACGAAACGCAGTGTTCATTAAAATTTATTCTCTCTCGTTTAACGCGTATGGACGTTCCGAAGCTTCGTTTTTCTTTCTTGCAGTATTTGCCGATTCAGCGCCTTCACTTTTATGTTATAATAAATTGAAAGCGCGTTAAACTTAAAAAGTCAAGTTTCAGTTGTGAACAAAAATTATTTCGACATGAAAACTAAATCCTCACATTAGATAGTAAGGGCACAGGGCTCTAAAAGTTTACTATCTATCTCACATCGTCGCTCGCTGCTTGTGAAAGAAATATGTTTTAAAAGGGGCCCATATAAGTCCTTTGCTTTGCAAATAATAAGACGTCAGTACCTATTGTAATGTTTCAAAGAGCCACGCGCATGCCTATGATTTTACTGGCCCATTTGGAACTCTGATTTTAAGATCTTTTAGTCGCTTTCCTTTTCACTAAGATTACTATACGCATTTTGCTGAAATTTTACCAATTTCTATGTAAGCTTTGATAAGAAGGAAAGCATGTCTGTGAAGGTGTGCTTTGAGTAAATGTTTTTTGCATTCCGAATAATGTACACGTATACTGATTAACTTTTTATTATTAGTGCGGAAATAGTTTTTTATTACCTCAATCACTCCTTTCGATCGAGTGGTCATAGACGGCCGGTGCTTTGCAAATTGTTTTAGCTCTATCTCGCTAAAACAATAGAGCTGTCTGGTTCTATTCGAGAATTGTGGCAATTCTCGCACTGCATTCGCTTCTCAAGTTTTGAAGCATCATAGCCTCATAGGCACGTAATGACTGTTCTATTTCAGAGCTCAAGTCAAGAAGATCGTGGGGAGCTTGAATAGCACCTGCGTTTCCTTTTGCTTCACTTGTGTCGCATAAATGTAATAATAAATATCCATCCTCCTCAGAATAGCTTTCAGTTGCGTTCCTTAAGCTAAATTTAAATTCATATAGTCTCTGGATGAATTTGTTTTGCCATGTTTGCCATGTAATGTAGAGAAAAGAGCAGTTTTTAGTTTGCTAATTACAGCTAGTGCAATTAGGCACGTCCACGGTCTATCACGCACATGTAGCCGCATGGCCTTCACACTAAAAAGCAAAATGTGCTGTGCTAGCTACTGACTAGAAGCCCAATGCGAGGCAAGTAATAACGTACGAAATATTCTACATAGAGCGTTAGCTATGTTTAATTAGCGGAAAGAATAAGGAGGAACATGAACAGCTAAAGAAGCATCAGAATGACACGCTACAACGGGGAAAATGAGAGCCGCCTTGGCACAAAACGCTGCTTCTTGCCGGCGCGAAGTTTTTTCGCCGGATATACCGAAGGCATTGCTTCGTCCATAAGTGACCCCGCTTTTCTTGCGGCACCAAGAAAACTGCATAGCCATCCTCAGGCAGATTAAAATAGTTAAATGCACAACAGTGTTGCGTTTGGAGAGCGCGCCACCACGAGAAACAACGTGCGCAAGATCTCCTTTGCTTGAGCTGGCGAAAATGGCGCCAGAAGAACTGAAATCTTCAAAAAGGAAACAGAAAGCGCGCGCGTAGCCATGGGCGACACCGGGGACAGCCAGAGAGACCAATCCGTGCCCCGGTGCGGAGAGACGCGCGGAGCTCTGTGTCCGAGTAGGCGGGGAGAAGGTGACGAGTAGTGACGCGGCGGGGCAGAGTACAAAGCACGGCGGTACTTTCTTCTTAACGAGGTACTTTAACTATAGGTGTTTAAAAGCGACACTTTGCTAAACGTCGGCCAGTTAATATAATCCTTTTCATTAGTAGAGAAAAGCAACCCGATTCTTGAAAGAAAAAAGTGAACTGGCTTGTGCGCTTTCTTTCATTCACTATTTTTGCTGTATAGAAAATGAAAAATAAAGTAAACCTAGGCTGACTGCTTATAGTCAGCCAGATTAATAAAGAATTACGAGTGGTTTCTAGTGTCTAACGCTGACTAGCTTTAATGGGTAGTTTTCAGCCCGAAACTTCGCTTTTTAGTTGATCTACTGTCGCTTAAAACGCCGAACCAGGGAGGGTACTCCGGCACAGTAGTCTGGCGTCTTACCACTGCACCACCGCGGCGGGGCTAAAGCAGAATCGACTAAACAGTTTTTTATCATCATATAAATTCAAGGCAGGTTGAAACCGTGCCAGTGTTTATTATCTGAACAAATGAGTTCATAATTATCACTGAGGCTCTCCACTACCACACTATAGATATATTCTGCTAAAAGAGACCTCACTTTCTCAATAATTTAGAAGTTGATATCTACGTTCAGCTTAATGTTTCTTCAATGCTTTTACCGTGCCTAAATTTAAAAGCACATAAACCTAAAGTTGTGGGCTTTACTTTTGATAGCAGCGAAATATCGCGAGGTGGAAGGGTTTGGACCGGAGGATGTACAAAGTTATTTAACGGTCTTCAAATATATTGCACTGCGAGTTAGTCAGACATGAAGTATGCTCGTTTGGCTTGTGTTACCCCCCCCCCCCCCCCCGATGGACCAAAGCTTTTGTGCCGGTATCATAGGCTGGCAGTCATGTTTCGTGAAATCACCGGCACTCTTCGGTTTACACTTGCGTCATTCAAAAACGTGCCGACTGCTGGAGATCTTTGTTTTTTTCGCGCATTGCACAAAGCTGCGGTTTATGGTTATATTTTAGAGTAGGCTACGGTGGGCGACGGTCGGATGTTCCAGAATACATTGCCTAAACTCTCGAAATCGTGAGAGCCAGTTTGTTTTCCTTGAACAAAACATGCGTCGACAAAAATTGTGTAGACTACTGATGGAAATCTCCGTTCTATTTCCCAATCCGTATCAGCTGGTGGTTACGTCATCACTGGTGACAGTGCTTGTATCAGCCTAACAAAATCAGCATAGTAGAACTGCCTTAAAATTAACTGATCTGAGGTGGGAAGAAGAATATTTCATTTAGCTTGTCAATATTGTTTCACCACACGCATTGCGAAGAGTTGATCATGACTGCGCATTGTTCGCGTAATTCTCAGATATGACGGAATCTCCTGCCTCAAGCGCAGCTGGCAGCTCAAGGCCTGCTGACATGTCAAGCTCTGCTGCTGTCTCAATGTCTTCTCACGCCTCACCACATTCGTCTACCGCAGCTCTTATAAGCAGCACCAGGACTCCGATTACGCGTAAGCACGCCCGTTCTCTGTCCGAGCTTGATAAGCAAGCTATAATTTTTCGAAGTGTTTCTAACTTCCCTTATTGCCCTTTTGTTACTTTCTCGCCATTGAGACGTGGCTTTATTATTTTTAAAATCTTTATTCGCACTTATATACGGATAGACGGAAGGCACGTGGCCAAAAGGCGAACAAAATCGCCATGAATCTCCGTGCGCAATTTGCCAATATGATGTGTTATCAAATAGCGGCTTATCAAAAGCACAACAAAACATGCAAAAGACGAACACACATTTTTTCTACAGGCGATGAAGAAGTAATTTGCTTGTCGTTCAATATGAAACTTTATTTATGAGGTGCATTATTAACTCAGTCAATATACTTTCTTCCTTAGAGTTTGTGGCACGTTGAAAGTTTTCGCTAATTCATGCCGGTTATTTGGCAATTACTTTTAACTCTTAAATGACCGAGAGTTGAGGTTATTCTGATGCTTGATGCCACCGCCCTCGACGCGTTAAACTGTCCGTAGGGATGACGTTTTCCAAGGACAGTTTAAGTCTTCCCATGTGCTTTTGACTTTAACATTCAAGATTTTGGTTGATATTCTCGGTTGTTTGATAAGGCGCATTCCTCTACGTCGCTTTGGCCTTTCACGAGTGCTTGGGCTCCTCGAGACAAAGAAGCCGAAGTTTTGGTGTTGAGCCGCTGGCCTGACCTAGCTCGCTGCTGCTGTGTGATTTCTGCTCGGACTTCTGCTAAGACCTGGTCCCGTGACAATACAATATTTTTAGAGAAGCGCACCCTAGCGGCTCACAAGTCTGCGGCTTAGACTAGCTTTTTCAATTCAGCCATCAAATCAGCCACTGCCGTTTACTTGAGAATTTCGATATGTACATGTCTTTATTGCTATCAAACGTGCCGGTGTGTAGACATATCGGGGACATAGTGAATACCACACGTTATACGTTTCTTCAGAAAGTCTCCGAAGTTGCAACACATTCTCATTGCCATTTTGTATTATTGGTAGCTTTCTCAACTGTCTGCGTTTATGCACGAAGCACCTGTCTGCTCCCAAATTCTTTCAGCTGTTTAAAACTGCATCCACTTTTTAATTCATCAAAGTTTTGCAATCTTGAGAAAACGCGCCTTTAATAAAAAAAGGACACAATTAGCCTTGCTTGAATATGTAGGCGTTTTAAGTGCCTTATGCCTCAATAAACGTATCATGCCAAGATTTCGAGCAGTTTTCATTTTATTGTAGCCGTAGAAGACCATCTTCACCGAATATATATGAATCCGCTTCGGGGAGGCATAGCGAAGCTGACGCCATAAAGTTACACATTGTACCCTATAGGCTGTGCACTTTCAGAACACAGTGTAATTTGAAGCGCTTCTCTACCACATCTCAGGCAAAGGTCAGTGAGAGCTCACTTTTCAGCTTTGTTGAGCCAGAGGATAGAGTGTATCTATGAGCAAAGACCATGCACCACCCATACGGTATCGTTTCACCCACGACCTTTGATGCGAAGCGTGGCTAAAGGAAAGCGCATACTGAAGCTTAAATAAAAAGCAATGTTTTGGAATCTAATGTTCTTTGTGCGATGGTGCTGATTATATTTGTTCTTAAGGTACTGAAAAAAAAAGAAGACTATGTCTATTGCATATGGCCCACAACAAAATCATGTTTAATCAGGAGCCTCGTTGAAGAGTTAAAGTTAGCTATTCGAAACTATATAAACGTTTTGCAACTAAAATCAATCCTGTATATTGTCATGAGCGCCTAGGTTTAGGATGCCGCGATAGCTTTCTCGATACCTCAAAAAGCCCCACACAAAAAAAAAAAACAAAAAAACTTGTACACATTTGCAGAAACAAACTGTACGCTTTTTATTGCGGCCGTCATAGATGCTGCATCTTTTACGCCTTTGCTTTTGAATTATGTTCTCATACAAAAGCAACTGATTTATGTTATGCCATATATTATACTGCACCCAGTATATTACACGCCTTGAAGTAATTTAGTGTGCTCTTTTAGGCGATACGGGCTGTGTTGAGTTTAGTTAATCGTTGCTTACACATACACTTTTTGTGCAGGACCTCCGAAAATCTTGGCATGCACGTACGGCGAAGAAGGCGTATTAAAGGCAATGGTGCCGCCGGATGGCACATGCGACATAATTTTCTACACAGAGGTTGTGTACACAGGAAAGGATAAAAAAATTGAATCCCGAGACAGTGGGCTGGCTTACGAGGTCTTGAAGGCAACGGCCGGCACCTACACAAAGACCACGTTCGGAACGTCCATGTATATTGGGTGAGCTTTGGCTGCTGTCTTGTTTTCAAGCGTTTTTCCAACCAAAGTAATTATTGTTTCTTTCTGAAGCCTTTTTAAGTGCCTAATTAGGTCGAATATGCGACCCGGTATATAAATTCAGAGTCCACCGTAGCTGTGAAAATTTTCTGTCTGTTTTGGTAGCATTGGCATGGCGTCCTACGAACTAATTACGACACGCTAAAGAGGAATAAAATTAAAAGTACCCGGCGCTGTGGCTGTGTACCTTGCTCATTCTTATATTGAATCTTTTTGGAGTTCTATATCGTTTTTAAACGATTTCTTATGTGGTTCTTAGCAGTACAGCCAGGGTAGAGCTTGAGGAAGAAGATGGCCACACAGTATGAAGAAGAATTGAACACTACTTAAGTGGAAGCCTGAGTTCAGAAGCTGAGCCAACAGTTCGACAAGAAGATCGTTAGCTAACCTCGCAAACTTGTATACTCTGCTCAACCCGTGTTCAGTTCTCTTTCAGCGGTATACTGAATGATAAAACTTTGGCAATTCTATGCACTTAAAGCACTCGGGATTGTTAAGAGTGTCGTCATTTGGGAAGAATTAAGACCACTCGTGCGGACAAAGCTACGCTGCTCATTTTTTCAACTGAACGCGTTTGAACGATTGCCCTTCGATATGACTTTCTTTAGCTGCAGACTTCAGCTGAGCACTCCGTAATTTTTCTCCCATTTGTAGTAAACTAAGTTTCTTTGTTAACCATTTCTGTTTCATGTATCTGCAAAGAAAACAATATTCTAAAACCTAATCAGCTACTGGTTATAACTTATAATTCATATCTGAGTGTCAATGATAATATGGCGGCCAGCATGATAAGTTGCTTTCGCAGTTGCGAGTTTGTATTTTATAAGTAACTGGATCATTGAGCGCAATCCTGCTTAGTAATTCTTAAGACAAAGCGGCGTGCTTAAGAGATCATATTTTTCTCTGTAGTGGTTTTTATGCTTAAGGAACACAATTAACATTATCCTTCGGATGAACCTCACCCATTCATACCATACTGCTAAACTAGAACCATGACTGCTTAGCCCTGTAATTTTCTAAGCGAATTACACAGAAAAGCAATGCTCTTGGTTATCTTCACAGCAGAAAACCTATAAAATACTTCCTCACTGGACTGCAGGGAACAAGATGTGGAAGCGGACGAGCGACACGTCAATAATTTTGTAATGTGGAATGCCCTTCATGTCATTAATTTTTGATGATATGGAACGCCTTTCGTTCAAAAATCTAAAACAGCTCCTTCACGTAGGGTGCGTAATTGAATGAATACAGATGTACAGCAATTTGGAAATACTTTGAATTTGATACACCAAGACGAATGGACTCTAACTGTACTTTATTGAAAACAACGGGCGGATTTTAAGGGACAGTTCAGCAGTTCAAGTACACCAGTTTATTTAACGCAGCATTACACATCTTCATGCAATGTACCACGAGCTTGGTCTATAAGTTTACCCTTACCTGCGAAAAGGTGTACTTTGGACAAACAGGCTGATGTATCAATGATCGCCTGCGTGAACATGACTATTTTCTGGGTTCCCTGGATGATGGAGCAAATTTACCCCGACGTTTTAGGAAGTGCTGGTACTACCCAAGGTTCTGCAATCTAATCATTCCTTTCACAGCCGGGTGCAAAGAAGGGCAGCAAGTTCTTGAGGCTTATTTAAGATTAACCACGGGGATAACACCATCAATTCTACTTTAGTGTGCATGTGCGTGTTGTTGCATATACTGCCGGCGGTATAGGTTAGGCCGGTTATAAATGTAATTGTTCAGAATTGACCCTGAGTGTGCTGCGCATGCTCTGTTAGCCTTGCAGGGAGGTTGCTGTTTTTCAGTGAAGCACATTTGCAGTCAGTCGCTGAGGTATGAGTCTGTCCTCTGGTCCTTGTCTTTTGACTAGTTCCCAACTTCAGAATGAAACTAACTTGTTTAGCGATATCACGTTTCGAGACCGTTCGTAGTATGAAATGCGTGATACAGCTTTCGCCCCTTAATTTCAGCTCCAATATCAGCGATACTGGGGTAGGAAAACAGGAGTTGCTTGCTGCCATGGACGTGTTATTTCAAGAGAAGATGGTTCATTTTGGAATGTTAGATGTCGACAAGATCGAAGACTTCGACAAACTGCAGAACGGCGCCCTGAAATACTTAGACGTGAGTGCTCTTTGCTCGCCTTTATTCATGTTGGTAACGCAAAGAGAACTGTCGCGATACACGTCTGTTTCTCTCCACGTCCTCTCACTTCAGACCCGCCATGAAGCAGTATGGATGCGATGTCTCAATTTCACGTATTTCTCTGAAGGTGGCATTGAATTTAAGGATTTGTCAGGGATTCAAGGCTTTAGCACATGCGAACAGAAAAATTCTAGTGGGCAATTTGTATCACTAAACTGCGAGGAGGCGAAAGCCTTTATCGGACAGTGGTCCTAAGCCCTCCACTACGGCTTCTTATTCTATCTGTTTTTACTCCCACTTTCGCCATGACGCGATTGTGTAACCTGACAAACTCCTTAACCGAGCTGTATGAGCGTGCCTGCGTGTCCTAGGGATAACGTGAATGCAAGGGTCTTAGCGGGCTGATTCTCATGAAAGCAGAGGCCAGAGTTGGCAGCTCCTGCCAAATGTAATGTCAGGAAGCCCTACGTCAAGTTAGTGCTCGGCCATTTCAGCTGACAGCTACCGCCTCCCACGTAACGAAAACGTTACGGACGGACGGACGGACGGGCACGATCCGCGAGCACGGGCCATTAAAGGCTATCGGCTTAATACGGAAGAACAAGAATGATATGTTTTGTGTGAAGCTCAACCCAGGTGTCTCTTTTCTATTTTTGGCGATGTGTTTTTTTTGTGGTTCGGGAGAAGCCCAGTTGCAGTATGTTATCTGCATGTTAGTTTCACCAGGCCACTATTTTTTATTAGCTGCGACTTCGCATAGTGCATGCTCAACTTATAACGGTAACTCGTGTTGTTTTTCAATATTAGCATACTCTCGCAAATTATTCACTGCAGACTGCTCACTCCGGTCTGACGCATTCTAGCAGATTTTGCCACCATGAGATAATTTGTTCATTTGCAACTCGATTTTAAAATCTACAGTTCTTGTGGCTCCTCTTCAGATCATTTTTGCGGGAACCAGTTCATTTGTGATGTCACAAACACTATACACGTGTTACTGGCTGATCCTCGTGTGGTAAAGAAAATTTTAGACCCGTATAAAGCTCGCACAGGCATTTCGTGTACTCCGTCATGAATTGTATTCCCTATATTGTCCCGTAATGGTCATAAGACCGTAGACACAAAAAAAAAATACATAGACTTGATAGTACTGAAATTATCTCTTTATTGGGCTGACTTTCGCCCGCAAAAGAACTAACCGATTCGGCAGCGGCGATAGCAACAATCGTGCTCGGCGGTCGTCGAACAAATACCTGTCGCACACGTCAGCGCTCAATTTAAAGGCTGCTTAGAACCATCTAGATAACGTCGCAAACTGTCACTAGCACAACCTGGAACATTGTAGAAACATACACGAGTGGTCGGAATCTTCGAGGCAGATCTCGGCGCATCTTGCGCGACAGAGAAACTGATAAATGTGGATCTCGCTATATGGAGCCTTAACAAATAAATAATAAATAAAGACCGCATGCCGGCGGCTGCTAAAAAACAACAAATACAGTTTTAAAGGTTTCGTGGCAATATGTATCATCCAATGCGCGTGCCAATGTTTCCTGAATACTGTATATGACGTCTCTGTGTCCAACTGGAACTTCATGTTTGGCTAAAAAACCAAGGTCGGTTCTGGTGTGCTATTATTTGTTTTAAAAATAGTTTTTCTTGAATTTGGTGTTGGAATAGGGCGAATAAAAAAAAATTGAATTCAATAACTTAAATGGTAAACAAACTATCGGACTGGCCTTAAGGTATAAAATGTTTGTTGAAAGCGCGTCCAGACCGACGAATAACGAATAAATGTCCTACGAAGTTGTGAGTAGGGATACACATCGTTAAATGACGACAGTAAAGTAGAATTTGCTACCTTAGCTATGCGGGCCTGTACGCTCTAATACGTAAGCGGTGACATATTTGAAGAAATAACTGACCGAATACCTGCGCCGACTTCCGGGACGAAAGTTAGCAATAGCAGCTCTCTAATAAAAATGAGTTCACATGTAGACCTAATACGAACGAGTAAGTGAAACATCGTTCCACGTCCCCACACAAGCAGATCAACATGTTAGAAGACTGTGTCCGTGTTGCATTTTCTCAGCGACAATTTTATGTGGCCTTAAGATTTCAGTTTTTTTTTTTCTTTTTGCATCTCGCGTGCATTTTGCGTATAAACCAACTTGAATGACCACTTGCCCATTGCCTTGACAAAAATTCCCGACAGTATAATCCAGTAACGCAGCTATCGAACCAAAAAGAATGACTAGGAATAAAGGTTACTTCGGCTTAATGTGTCTAGCCAACAAATAGGCCATCTCAAAATAGACCTTCATGATAACAGACCTTTACGATCAGAACAGATAATTTAACATGTAATTTTTTCCGTAGTACCCCGACGCCTGCAATCAGAACGTTAAAATGCTAGGCTGTATGGAGATAATAGGATATTATCCTGTAAATTTCTTCATGATCTATTTAAAGACGGAATAGAAAATCAACAAAGAAATAAGCCTGCAGGTGACTTAACGTCGAGAGTGAACATAAATAAGCTAACAATTTGGCTATGGAACTGCTGTTCAACATTAACAGAGGATGAGAGTCGTAGTTTTAAAGAAATAAATGTAACCTTTCAGAGACCATTGCGGAGCGTTGAACAGTTAGGATACCGATAAGCTCTCTGAGTAGACGGGAGATCTGATTAATAAAACAATAAAAACCTCTAAACTAGCATTAAAATCAGAATTGACATAGAAATTGTTAATGTTTACAAATAGTCGCACTCGCACGGTGACTGACCAGAAGTAGCAAAATATGTAAAGAATCCAGAGTGATTCTAAGAACGCAGGTAAACTAAAGGCTGTTAAAATAAAACTAGGAATAAATGAATTAAGTATCTATCTGCTGAGAGACGAAGAAGTCAATCTGAAAAGTAAAATGAGCAAGACAATTGGAACGACTGAGTTCCTTCGAACAGGAGAATAATAAGAGGCAGAAGGGAAGAATGACCGGACGTCTCGGCAGTAACAAAGGAGGTAGCAAGGAAAGCCTCAGAGCCAATAGAACAGGGGGAACCAACTGCTGAGGATAGGGTAACAAGGAATCTGTGGAAGGTTGTTCGGGAGATTATACACACAAAAGTAAAACTGTTCACCCGTTATACGCTTACGGGAATATCAGACGAACGCTAAAATGATCATAGTCCGCACGAAAGGGGACGTCAAGTATTTGAAAAAGACACAGATCGATCAGCGTAATCTCTCTTGCCTGGAGTACGTTTACAAATATAATCGGTAGTCAAACCAGAACGTTAAACCTGATAGATAGGCGAGTTGTTTTAAACTGCATAGATCAATAGATTGGCCGGCACGATGACTAAGAGTGATGATGCTTTCAGAACAGCTGTGAAATGATATTGTTTCTTGTGACAATATACGGTATGTTACATCGCATCACAATCGCGAATCAAAGTTACTTCTACTCAAAAGGCGACGAAATGCCAGCGTCGCATTGAGGGTTTTCCAACTTACCGGTCATGCGCCTGGTCTAAGTCCTTCGAGAGCGGCCACATGTCGAAAGCTTCAAGGCGGCGGCTAAGTTGTGCCTTTCGGCTGCATGTACTGCAGGGCGCACCGCTGCATGTTCCACAATTGAACATTCAAGATTGTCCACCTAAACAGTCAAAGTCAATGTCTCGAACAGCACCTGAAGAAATTCTCTGAGGGCTTGAAAGCGAGCAGTAGATGCAATAGCTAGCGAGGTTCTGAAAAAATGACGAAGCAATATATCCACTTAGAAAATGTAGTCGCTACAAATTCGTTTCCTAAAGTGAAATACTCAGAAAAAATAATACTAGGTAGGGCTAGACTTTCAAGTTTCTTTGAGACGATGGATACATTTTACCACCACCCCTCACCGGTACTCACACACAAAAAAAATGTTGAGGCAAACTTAATGGCCAAAAATTAAAACTGAGGCAAGCACAGAATCTAAAAAGTTCAAAAAATAAAAGACGAGGGATCAAAGTAAGCGAGTGGGTCCATGAAGAAATACGAGGTAATGGCATAATTACAGTCAAGAAAAAATGTGCAACGGAGCTTATGTTAAGTGATGGGGAATAGCTATATGTATGTATAATAGAAGAGAGTATTTTAGACACATGTTTTGTTGATGTTTTTGGTCGGAGGCCAACGTTTATCAAGACTGGGTTACATGAATTGGGCTTGCCTCTTAAAGTAGTGAGAACTATGAAAGAAACAAAACAATATTAGGTTGGCGGAAAGGATTTTCGTAAAAGAAACAAAAACAAAACAGAATGACTTGAATGGGGGGGGGGGGGGGGTTGTCAACTGTGGGGAGCCTTTGAGACAACCAAGACTAAAGGAAACGGACAAACATATGGGGAAAGTTCTCCTTTCCGGTCAGTGTGAGGATAAACTATTGTTGTAGGGAGTGTGGCCTCTATCTGAATGGGAAGGATTGAGAAGGTGGGATTGTAGGTTAACGAAGTAAGACGCCATCCGTGCTTTCAGATGGCAACGGTTGATGCTTCGGGTGTCGGTAGTGAATACACGCGTGAATTATAACGCCTTTATTTTCCCCTTACTTAAACATGTTGGCGAAGCAAGGCTGGGCCACGGAACGGGTTAGCAGTGGCGATGTGTGGAGGTTTCCGAATGCCGCGGGCGTCCCCCCCCCCCCCCCCCCCCCCCCCCCCGCCGGCGTTGCGTTTTTGAAAGGAAAAGAAAAGGCTCAAGCATATAGAAGTTTTGGTGCAAGCCCACTTGTAAGGATTTTAAAGGTCCTCTGCAATAAAGATTGACTTCAAATTCACGACGAGGGATTGTTCAAGGGGTTTGAGATATGAATTGAATGATGCAGTGGTAAAACGACAAACTATCTGAAAACGTGCTATTTGGTTGGGGGAGGATGCATGAAAGGATAGGTCCCAGCATTCTCGTTAAAACACTCATTAATGGTATTATATTTGTGAATAAAATAAGATTCGCCTTCACGCTCCTGAGAGTTTCGGAAACTCTGTTAAAGAATTGTTACGTTTTAAGGAATTAAAAGAGTGCTCTTGTGATTTTATATATTTCGATAATCGAAGGTTTCGAAACGACTTAGTATGGGAGCGGAGATTGTTTAACCGAAGGCGTAATGGGGTCTTTGTCTGTCCTGTGTATTGTTATTTGAATAGACTGCATTCAGGAATGTAAATAATTTTTTAAAAGTCGCAGTCCAAGGGAGCATTGATTGAATGCTGGGACTGTGACGTAGTACATTTTTCAAAACACGTTATCTTCATGTGCTTACAAACCTTGTAACAGCCTTTACCGCAAGGCAAAAACCCCGTTTAGATGTATTGTGGTCTTTAGAGTGAATTAGGTAGTTATGGATGCTTTCGGCACATCTTTAAATATCACAGGGTGCTTATTTAAATATACTGGACAGACGTTGACTGGGTTCAATGATATATGATATTAAAGTGTTTATGAAAGATTGTGTTTAGGCTTGGTGGGTTACTGATGAATGTTAAGATTTGTCGACTAATTTATATTGTCTTTGTCTGTAGAGTATTTTATTACGGTTAAGGTTAGAAGCTCTTTCAACGGCATCATCAATTATAGACGGTAGATAGCGCTGTGTTACACACCTGTTCATGGTTGGAATGGAATATTCTTCAAAAACGGTGGGCATGGGAGTAAATAATGCTTGTTTTGCACTGATCGCGATTCCCGCCACTGCAAGATAAGGAAACGCCTCTCTGCCGCTCATTGTTTTTTTTTTTTCGTTTTTAAAGAACACCCTTCCCACTTCCCTTTTACTGTTTTTTTTTTCCTTTGTTGTTCTCAATATTTAAATAGGCAATCCCATGCAATGCAACCAAGTCTTGATAAAGAGTTGCCTGCGACCGAAACATCGACAATAAATGTACCTCTATGAAGCGTGCACTCTCTTCTACTATTTAATACGGAAGCCAACGACCGCTGCTTAGAAATATCTAAAGAGATTAGGCATACTTGTTTGCCCGCTATATATATATATATATATATATATATATATATATATATATATATAATATATATCTTTTTTTTAGGTGTGCTGCGGTGCCTGCGAATTGAGCCCTGCATTCACCAACTTTTTTGTCGCTATTTCGTGATCATTACTGCGACATATTACATGATCAAGTTACTTTTGGAAACGTTTTTCTTCTAGGAATCCATGGGTGAAGGGGGGCGTTGGGTGGCATCTGTTTCTGTAGCTATCGCTTATGTTAAAATAGTTGCAACCACCGCACGGAAGTGACAAGGACGCAGTTAGGGATAGTCATTTTCTAGTGACATGGGTGGACGGAAGAGTGGATTGACAGAGAAACACGAAATTGTGGCAGGTCAATGCATTGCAATGACAGTAATGATCGTTAGAGGTACAGCTCTCATTTGAAACACAAGGAAAATTTTACAGGAAGGAGCCAAACTTGCCTAGACGGATGAGAGAAGCAAGTTGTCAGGCATAATGTAGCAGCAACTGCAACAAGGCCAGATTGATTGGTGAAGGGAGAGAGAGAGGCCTTTTTTTTAGTACGCGTAGAAGTTCGATGATAATGGTGATCTTAGATATAAAATTAGGGATACTGATTTAGTCTGCTGAAGTGGCATCCTAAATCACTTTTACATCAAGTAGCACTTTTTATTGCTTTCGTGAATCTTTTGTACACTGTATTTCTTCGCGTCCCTATTATTTACGCGAAATCAGTGATCGAGGAAAACTATATGTCTGTCAGAAGAAAAACGGGAAACTTTAGCACAAGCATTTAGCTGGCCCATATTTCTCACACTTCGGGGATTAACTGTGTTTTGATAAGGATAAATAAAATGTGGTCTTCAGATGCTCATAAGAGGAATAATTTCGTTAGGCTGTCTGCATTCTCTAGACTGCTGGTTGTCTTTAATGTTGTCATGAAACTCATTGTTCTTGGTTTTTTTCCCGGTATGTTGTGTTGTTTTTTTACAAAAGAAAGAAGCTCTCGCCATCCAGAAGTATTAATGAATTACTTTCGAATCGCTACGGCTAGATTATCCACATATTTCTTGAGGCCAAATTTGATGACTAATCATTTCTGAAAGCTGCTGTCCCAGGTGACGCCCAGGTGACGCCCAGGTGACGCCCAGGTGACGCATTTGTTAACATTTATCGCAACCCACACGGTCAGAAATGAAGATTGAATAGTGTGGTTCACAGAGGAATGTTTCAGAAATGCAGGCGAAACGTTTTGCTACCATTCAACGGAAGGCAGCGCGTAAGTGAATAACAAGTAGTGGGAATTATAATGTAAGTCCATGAAGTGTTCGTGCGATTTTGTTTCTGTACTCCACATGAAAGTATACTCAACTGCTTCGCTTCTGAAGTTTTGAACTTGGCTTGAGTATTTTAGGTTGTTCAACATTTGACTCAGTGTACTATGATGTCTATCGCGCATAAATGTTTTAGTTTCGCAAGAACATTTTACAGAGGTTCAAAAAGCTTCCCAGGCGGACATGCGAAGGTGGGGCTTTTACGCAACTAAAGAACAATGCAACGTAGAGCTTGCTTCGGCCTATTTTGTTATTTTGCGATATGTTAGCGACACTTGTCAACAGAAGGGAAATATTTTTATATGTACGCACGCGGACGTGGTTTGCAGTGGCAATGTGATTTGGAGGTGGAAAGGTGTTGATAAAAAGACAAAGGGTTCATTTTGTATAGGGCGTCCGGCCTGATTACACCCTACAACATCAATTTTTGTCGTTTCCATCGCGCAGCTCGTCAAAGATTTTCTAAGCAAGAAGCAGCAACCACCGTTCTATCACTGCGCTTTGGGAGTCGGGCTTGCGGATGGCAGCAAGAGACAAGAAATCCTCGACAAAGCTGTATCCGCCACCAAGTGAGCCAAACAAAATGTTGCTGGTTTTCTGTTATGGCTCTATTCCGCAGTTCACAGAGAAAGCGGATGGGCAACATATATACTGCTCGGTAAAAAAAAAAATGTTTCTTAAGGGAACATTTATGCCCTTGCCAAACGCAAGGGCATAATCATAGCGCAAAATTTACGCTTCTGCAAGGTGCTGTCACGTGTTTTCTACCAGCTGAGATTTCAGTGCTGCATGACGCTACGCGTATATTAACAGCGCCGGTTTCTTTGAAATCTGCACTGTTCTCACATTGGGCGGCATATTAAACCGCCTACATAGCTGACATATACAGTCACTGAGAGGTGTCATGGGAAAATACTCAGAAGTGCAAGTGGGAAAATACTTTCTTCATGTCCTCGGCAAAGACTACAGCTGTGCAAAAAGTTTGGTTTAGTCAGCCATATAAAAATGTTGGGAACATTCTGGTTTTGTCAAAGCTGCTTGTTAGGGTTTCGCTGCATGGCTGATTTGAAGGCCAGAAATATTACAACATGTTAGAATCAATGCGAATTGAAATTATGCGAAAAAGATGATTGTGGGCAAGCGTACCCAAAAAAGTGGTTCAAGTTCGTAGCGTGTTCCAATTAGGCAGGCGGTGTTGCTTTCGGCCGCGGAGCCAACAAGTTCGTTGGACTAGAACCCGGTGGCATCAGCTGTATTTCGACACGGGGGAATATAAACACTGACGGAATTGATTGGATCGCGCTTAGTGTTCATGCACTTGAGATGGTGAAAATAATTAGGGACCCCAAACAAGACCGTCGCTCACTATTCACGTGTTGGCTCGGAACGGTAATTGTGACATTTACTGGTCACGCCAGCACGGCCTTCTGGAAAGAAACAAAAAGCTTCTGAAGAATGCTCTTTATTAGGCTGACTTACAAACACAAAGAAGACAACTACTCTACGGTGACACTAGATCAATACGCGTTCTTGACGGATGCCTAAAAAAACAACTAGACGGCACACATGCACGCTAAATTTAAGGCTATCAAGGAACAACCTTGATAGAGTGTCGCGTGTAATTACAATCTCGAAAAACGCAAAAGACGTTGGACAAGGCTGCGAGCACTTGAGGTATATTTCGTGGCCACTCACGTCTCAAGCGGCAAATAGAGCTACGTGCCGGCAACTTTAAGCATGAATAAACATTACGTAGGCTAGACCTCTTACTCGTCTCGTTAAAGGAAGCTGGAGAGGTTCTCCGATTTGGTTACATGAAGTGGGTCGAATCAGTGTAAAATGCAGCCTTTTGAAATCGTCACGTAATCGATCTTTAAAACCGCAACGGCGGAGGAGTGGCCGACAGGGGGCGCACAAAAATATCATGTGCGCTTCATGTACATTTAAAGCGAGAAATCATCACTTTGAATAGATCCGATGACGCACCTCAGAGCGAGGAGCGAAGGCCTTTGTATTCGATGCCATGTCCGCTTTGCTTTAGTCGTGCGAAGAGAAGCCTATTTTAATCATATAGTTCCTGTTTATTTTAAACAATGTAACAAAAAGAAAACTTCGTAGGCTTCAGCACAGCCAAGGTTTAAAACATTGAATATAAATGAATTTGAGAAAACCTGATGCAGCTGACCATTAAATCAGAATCGACTTAGCTAAATAAAAACTAAGGCATATGAATAATTCACTGAAAATGCATACATTACCGCACCGCATATCAACCAGTATCAGCAAATGAAATTGCAATATCAAAAATAGTGTCCCTTATATGTAATAGGTTGTGAGTTGCACTACAAGTATGCGGGCGCGGGCGTCGCTGCGGTTCTGTAACTATTTGGTGGACTATTTCCGAGGAAAAATTTACAAGTCAGAGAATAACCACGTTCCGAAGTTGGAGGACAGCAGACGTTTGCGTAGTCGACGATGGCGAATAGGCGATTAAAGCCATACTGTTACCTTGTTTGTGTCCAGCGTATACCATCTTCACAAATTGTGCGTCTGGCTTCGGTGTGCCGCTGAACTCAATCCGTCTGCGGGCAAGCGGTGGCTATTTCTTTTAGTGCACTGAATATAGTTATCAAAAGTTAGGTTATTTGTGAGGTTGAAGATATTTTTTTGAGTTCAGCAGCACGGCATCCAACGTGGCCAGAAAATCCAACTCACCCTCCACACCCTCACAGTTATATGGGTGTTATAGAGCACTGCCGTGTTGTGAAGCCCGTTACATCGCGTACACTGACGTCCGAGGCCTCAGGCTCTTCTTCAAAGTATATGACAACCATGTCGACAATGGTGGCATTGAGCTCTCCGGTGACGCCGTTCGTCTGCAGACGCCACAGAGTTGTCATTCGGTGACTTGTCTAAGGGTAGTTCAGGAATCACCTACCTTCTTGCTAGATGTAGCTAGGAAGCGTTATGTCATAGAAGAATGGATCCCATGAAGCATTTCAGGGCTTGTTTTGCTGTGCCATTGAAAATATTTTTTTCGGCATATTGGATGACGCAGTTGAGGACCACTTTTATCTCCATTTTTCAGGATGTTTTCGATGCTAAAAGGCGAAGTGTATACATTCAAATTGGCTGACACAGTTTTCTAGATGCTGGAAGAGGCCGCTGAAGTTCTTCTGACTTGCTGAATGCTGTCATCCATCGATTCCTTACGACCCTTTTGCATAGCGTGTGGTTTCGGTGAATAGTAGTGGCATGTCTTTATTGATGTGTAAAGGGCGATAAAACGCGAGTTGCCCAACTTGCGGTTCATCATGTGAAGCCTACATGATTTCTCCACAAAATCTGTTAGGAACCATAAGAAGAAAGAAAGTGGGGCGAAGGGGCTTGCGACAATAAAATGTTTAGAACGAATAAGAATAACGCACACTTTAGCGGTGCAGAGGGTTGAACTCTTGTTTTCAGTTTACTCTATGAATAAGCATGAGCGATGCAGGAGGAATTCTTGCCTTGAGGGCATTCTATAAATTGGCATCATCGATTCAGGGGGTATATTCTTGTCTGAAGGTACTCTATGAATAGATGTAAGAGATGCAGGGAATTAAGGTTTGCCTTGAATGTAATCTATCAGTAGGCGTGACGCAGGGGTGAATTCTGGCTTGGTCTCGCGTTAGAGAAACTGTATGACTCTATGAATCGGTGTAAATGATCCAGTGGTGAAATCTTACCGTGGAGCTACTCAATGAATAGGCACACGTGACCCAGGAGGCGAATACTTGCCTTGAAGGCACTCTATGAATAGGCGTAAGTGATGACGGCCGTGTATTATTCCTTTAAATTCACTCGATATGTAGGCATATGTATGCAGGGGGTGAATTCTTACCTTGAAGTTATTTGTAAGTTGGGGGGGAGCGATATGCTGCATGGAAGAGCTGCTAAGAGGTCGGATGTTATTTTGCTTTCCAGCTGCCTCAAAAAGCGCTCGTGACTGGCTGTCGGCACTGGTTCTCTACATTGTTGTAGAGCATGGTCATGTCCCATTCTTACAATGGAGAATCAATTACGCATGGCTTAATTAAGAAAAGTATTAGCACTTTCCTAAAAGCAAAGGAATGAAGTGACGGGCTAACTGACCATGACAAGTAATACGTTAAAACATTCGCAGTAGTAGTAAGCTTTACTTCGCTCTGCGCTAATATTTCTGTAAAACTTCACATAGCTTGCTTGACAAATGTACAGTTTAGTGTTTTTATTCGGTTAGGCTGCCTTTAATAACACGTAGAGAAAGTAACAGAGCCCAGTTTTATCCCTTGCATCAAAGTTTCTGACCCTACAATATTCGCATCTCAAAAATGTTTTTTCTCGGCAGCAAATTTCCTGGAATCACGATGGTCGTCATAAAGGTGCACACTGAAAAGGTCAACACCAAAGCCGAGTTGTTCCCTGTTGGACCCAATCCCGATGGAGTAAGCCTAGCGCAGTACAAGATGCTAACTTTGGTAGGTACTGTTTGAATGCAGCTTTTGAGGTGTATATTTCACAACTGTGTACACGGCGTTTTGCAGAAACGAATGATATTGAAATATTGCCATCGACGATGAAGAAACACTAAAAACGTATTGTACTCTATGTCCCTTGCGCGCTAGTAAGTGTCTGGTTAATGTCAGAATTAGTCTGAGGACTCGCTGTGTGTTGCTTCACGCTGTTTTTATTTATAGAAATCAGTTTTCATTCCCGCCATCTATTCGTGCTCGTGTTAGTGACATGCATAGCCTAGGAAGATGAGCAGTCAAATCCTACGGGTAAAATTGCATATTTTACTTGGTAGTATTTCTTGTCAGAACATAATCTTATGTCGGGGCAAAAGCTGTTTCTTTGATAAATTATTTTCAATTTTTATTCATAATGGTACAATACTAAGCAATAACAGAACAGAGAGAACCAGGCAACATAAAAGGCAGGTATCTTTTACTCTTAGTTGATTTCGTTGCAATAAACTCAGTCATACTAACCACGCACGAGGTCAACAGTGAGAGAAATATGAATTGACAATTGTGTGACCTAGATCCAATGAAATTTAAAGAGAAGGGGATTTAAGCTAGACAGCTAATTTATGCGAGGAGTAGACGATAAAGGGAGTGAACAAAGTGGCACGTGGCCGGTGTGGAGCGAAAGCACAATATGTCGAACAAACAAGGTAACGCCCTCGGATAAAAAATCAGTGCATTGCAGCAGCTGAGGTCCCTTAAATACAACAGTTACTGTCCCGTAAACTACCCTCAAGTTAGAGGGCGAGTAAAGGAGCATCGCTGATCTGGTGCCGGGGAAGTTGCCATCCCACTTATGTTCAGTGAAAGCACAACAATGTTCTTAAGTGAAAAAACGGACAAGATTGTAACTGAAAAACTTCTTTTTGTGATCGAGGCTGGAAACTATCCAAAGGAAAGAAGCATGCTTAACTGTCAGGAAGCATGCCTCTGCTAGCTAGCGAAAACAGGCCAAATGCTCTCAAAAATACAAAGCGAGCGAACTTATGCTTTATTCAAGAATGGTTTTTGGGAGGCCGGAGATGCTATTAGCCGATGATTCTTTTGGCAGACGTTGTTTGTTACACTGTCTTGTAAACGTTACAGAAAATAATAGATTATAATTATAATGAGTTCTACCGAAAAGTAGCTGAATGCAGTGGTCACTCAAATCTTAGACAAGTAACTGAATAATTGAACAATAGTCATCGATTTATTTCGATGTTACTTTTCTTTGCACTTTACTGTGAGATACGAACTCGCTGGAAGTCCAATGAACATGAGCAGCTTGCTTTAATTTTTTTTACGTGTTAGTTTTTGTCAAGAGGTGTTTCTCAATGTTGTCGTCGGTAATTTATGAATGTTTACTAGTGAAGACATCAGCCATTACTGTGAACACTGACTCAAAGTAAGCGCTAGAGTATAAAGGCGACGTGCACGAACCCCCTTGAGTACATGCGTATTTGCGAAATGTTTCATTGTCAGTTTCTACGCTCTCGCGCCGCGCTTCATTGTTGGCGCTGTGTAAAATGCGCTGCAGGTAGGACTGCTTAAAATGTTAAAAATTTGTCTGTTTGTGTTCTCTATTAATATCGGAGGCGCGTAAGTAGGATAATCACACTGTGCTTTCATAATTCATAATTTAGGGTTTAGTATGTCTAACAAAACTCCCAAAAAGAAAAGTTTAATTCGATAAAATATTTCTTTTTTTCCGGAAGGGGATTGACTAGGTACGACCTACTTGTAAAATAGTCCTTAAATGCAGCTATATAATCGCAGAACAAAGGCTGCGATGAGCTCAAAATGTCTGCATTCATCCGCACCGTCTAGTAGCCAAACCGCTTGACGCAATCACATTGTCATCGACACTTCGCCCCTATAACGTTTTTGAAACAAATAATTGATTATCGGTATTCAATTACATAAAATATTAATGAAATTACTCAAAATGTTACTGTGTAAAGGATGTCAACAAATAAAGACAAACTCACACATAAAAATATTTATTTACAAGTAATCAGCTATGCGTTACTCAGGCTTTACGCGTTACACGTCTTTCACGTCTTTAATTTTTGCACAGCAGTGATTACTTAATCTAAGGCGTCACATTCACTGTAAATCAAAACATTTTTTTGAAGTGATTGGTAAATAACCTGCATAATGTTTTCCAAACTCAAGTGGTTACCGGTGGCGTAAATTTTAATACCACGAATTCGACGGCAGGCCTGAAAGACCACTAAATGCTGTCGAGTTAAATCAACAGCGGTAGATATGCGGACAAGCTACGCATATAAAGATGTTCTCACTTTGAGTCCGTAGTAAACTTGATTTCAACGGTCCCGCGCACCACTATTTGCCTGTCACAATCGATCACAACAATCACCAAAACTTCAAGAATAGCAATCTTATGCGATTTGTAAAATATACCGACATCAAAACATTAAGGACAGACTCGGAAAGCGAAAAAACGGGAAAGAGAACGACGTCCTCGGCACTTAGCTTGCAAAGGTTTACCTCGTGACGTCACGTTCTCTCCTTAGATTTTTTTTGTTTTGTTTGACCTCCATGATCCGAAATGAGCCTACAGCTGTAATCTAGTCGTTCATCCGGGCCAGCATGTTTGCTGGAATTTGGAAACTGGTGAATGATCTGTACACGACCGAATCAGCAGGGCGGCGATTGTCTGCTCCAAGCGGACCGGTCATCTGCATTGACACGGAAAGCAAACGAAGCGATTTTATAGTGGCCTTTACCTATGCGGGGCATGTCATGGTATTTTTGCCGCTTGTATGATCCCAATCTCGAGCGGTCAAGGTTCCGGATGCATGCCATGGGGGATCAGTATTGCAAGAGCACACAGTTTGAGCATACGACGGCGCATTCGGACAACTACAAAAAAGATTGGTCGGTAGACTCACCACTCTCTTCCGAGGATGACTGTGGCGAATCAGTTATAACGCTTCGCTGCTGACGTCAAATGGGCTGCATGACATGATGCCCGAGAATTAGGACTATATCCAAGAAAATCAGGTCCTCTCAAGGCGGAGATAACGGGAATATTTAAATATGTGTTGCGAATTGTCAATTCACTTTTTTAGTTCTTGTACATGGCTGGAACCCAGAGTTGCCTTTGTCGTAAATAAAGCTAGCATTTTATTGCCATTTCCTACAACATGTATTGAAATTTCGCCCACAGCAGGTCTCATTATGTCTAATGTTTTCTTCATCGCTTATAGGTAACCCATAAAACTGATTATTTACAGTGGATAGGGGAATAACATATGGACGTATCAGAGAATAAACATGCTAAATTTTGAATGGATAACGCACCTGTATGGCCCGCATTACATCACTGAGAATTCACACCGACAGGATATGCCCACTCAGATGTAGCTTGTGCAAATGAAAAGCGCCTCCCTGCGTTGTGCACAGTCTGCAATTTTTTCACTTTGGCGTTTCAACTTGGGCTATTCAGTGTATGCCTATAGGCATCAAAAGTTCGCGATGGCTGCAACTGTAACGTTTCTACCGCAATATCTGTTGTGGCAAAAGGAGAAACGTTCCCAAAAACTAGAGACAGGACTACGCGGCGACAACACCATGAGTTGCTTCTCACGTTTGTGTGTTCCAGACAATGATAAAAGACCGCTTGAAGTCGCGTCTCGAGGAGATCGCGGACGGCAAACGCTACGCCATGCTTTCTATCGCAATGTATGCACGCAGCTACCGAATGAGAAGCTCCTGGCGGGACGAAACAGATCGAGACATAGACGAAACAGAAAGCAGTTTAAGGATTGTGTTTCCCTTGGTGAGTACTGCAAAGAATTTCGTGCCGAGGTTTCGTTGGTAAAATTCAATAGAACAGGGTATGCATGTTTCCTTGCTGTAGCGTTAGATGGATAGAGTTTATTAATGCGAAAGCATTACTAGGCTATGTCGGCAAGATCGTCTGTGCAAAACGTGTCTACGGAAAATATGCACACTTTTGCGTCGTTCTTGTAAGAGGATCAAACGAGTGGCTGTAATCGGAAAAATGGTGTAGGATGCCAAACAGAAAATTATGTCAGTAGGATGATTTGCTAATTATTTAGATCCAAAATACCTGAGTACCATCAATCAGACGTCTAAATAGCCATACTACTAATGTCGACTTTCAAGGGATGTGACGTCATGCCAAACATAAGTGGATGTGTTTCTGACTTAGTGAGCCAAATAAATGCCTGATAGTGATAAGACTTGTATAATTGGGGTCAAATAATCAAAATATATTTTGGGCTAGAAAAGCGAAAGAACTCCGAGAGCACCACAGAGTCCGCACTGCAGAAATGCATGAGCGCTGTTTAGTTGTCCGCTAGTTGTGTCAGCGAGATTTCGCGAGTGACACATACTGCACCTTCCATTTCCTGTAAATCAATTGGAGAGCAACGGTGAATTTGGTGCGTTCAACGGAACGCTGGTTGTATGGGACAAGGGGCGCGCGATGTAACGTATGTTGTAGCTTTCGCCTTTCTCCACTGCGGAGTGTGCAGTGCTCTCGGAATTATTTTAGCAATTAGCAGCAGGAAGAAGAAAGCCACCAATTGATCACATATTATTTTCTGTCTGCAGGCGAAGCGGAAGTAGAAACTGTGTTTTAGGGGAAGAATTTTTTAAAAATAGCAAATAGGCACGACGCCTTGCAATAGCGAGCGTCTCTTAAATCAGTACCACTTCCCACTTCAAGTGGAGCCATATTTCGGCCTTTTAGAAGAAGGGCACATCATTTATGGGGCTCGAAGTGTGCGGGAAAAAAGAGCAAGATGGCTGTGTCGGGCTGGTTTGTATAGGAGGATCGAAGGGAGTCCGTCTGTACTCGTTCTAGGTGGTAGTTTACACGGTCTCCTCCATCATTATGGAGACGAACTACATCCACAGAGAAATGAAGGCATCTTCAATACTCCAAGTAACTCTTTATCTCGTACACAGCTACTGGAAGCGCTACTCATAAAAACTTCCTCATTTTACATGCTAGGTCTAATGCTTGCAGTGCTCTGCTGTTTTTGCACTCAGAATCTGCTACATTATCAATAGCGTACTGTTACCATCAATTTCCAATACGTCACAAAGATAGGTTGGTCTTTTTTTCTTTATTCTTTATTAATTATACCTAAAGTGGGCGCATTCTTCTAAACTCACTGTGCCATTTTCCTGCGGCCTAATAAGGTCAAGTCTCTTTATCGCAGTCGCATAAAGGATTTCTTATATGAACGAGATCGCCACTGCCTGCGCTCTACTATTATGATGTAATGTAACGATCTTATGTTCTGCTGCTGGATTAATAAAGGCAAAGGTCTCCAACATCGCGTTAAAAAGTCCCTCAAACAAATTTCATTTCTGCTTAATGACTTAAACACCTGCGTGAAATGTGGATATGAAACAAATTTGTTTTGATTGATCTTTGCTGACATTTTATTTATATCTGCGGGTACAACTGCTGGAATCGAAATTGCGCCCTTGTCTATTTGCCACATTATATTATGCAGCCTGCTTATTAACAGTGGTACTTACGAGTAATATGAAACTGTGCTTTTTGCTTTAACGCGCAAAAAAACAAAAACACTGGAATTTGTCAGCATTCTTCAGCTTAGTTGCGTTATATCGCTTTCAAATAAACTTCCAGAACGCTGCTCTTCAAAATAATGCATATTGCAAGAGGGCATCTGCAACTTTGCCATACGAAGATAAGGATCAGTGAAATACCCGTTCAAAATCCAGAGAAATATGAGCGTGCGATAACATAGTATGTACAGGTTGAACGCGAAGTAAAACCTGAGCGCCGCTCTTGGCATTCACGTTCACGATATCCTTCATCTTACGCCGGTGAACAATATTATTGTAGCATCTACACTGGACGGCTTGTGTACCCGAAAGTGTGCCAATAACCTGTCTGTGCTCAGCATTCTCGCTAGCTTGGCAGATACACACTTCTGTTGAAAATTCCTTACTTTCAGCGGCCATCTGCAGAATCGTTTCCTCCTTATCTAGGTTTGAAGACAGGCTATACACCACAGATAAGCAGGACATTATACTTCATACACGGATCAGTCGATGATATGTTAACTGATAAGAGTAAAATATACCTGGTTGTGGATCGAGCTCCATGAAACCTAACAAAAAAATGTAAGAACGCATACAAGACGGTCGAAACACTAGTCTATATGTGTTGTTTTCCCTCGATTGTCAACTCTCCCGCTGCTCTATTCCCGATTAAAAACTTGCCGTGCTTCTCATCCATCGTGAGGGCTTAGAACATTTCATACTTGAAAAGTGTACTCGACTGCGTCCAAGTCCCTTGCCGCTGAATGCGCATAGTTGGCGTTTTGTCGCGAGAAGACAACTAAAGCGAATAAAGACGTGTGTTTTAGTACTAGAGAAGTCGGATGTGCGACAGACTTTTTCATGGTGTTTATGGATCTAAAGTACAGTAAATGAGCTGAGAAGTGAATCTGGGCAAATTGTGTGCAATTCTAACCGAGGACCTTAGTATTACGATGGGGGTGCCTGTTTTTCCAATCCCTCCAAGTAGGGTGGTTCAAGTTGAGCAGGTGTGGGATGTTGTAAGTGAGGAGGTGTTGTCGAAATGTTGGTTAACCTGCGAACTGAGGCTCCCCCTCAGCCCTTATTCAGCGCTCTATTATACTATGCTATCACTTGAAATATTAGCGCAGGATATTTTGTATGTGGTGCGGTATTTCACTTATTTCAGTTTCTTATGGCCATGCACTAGTGTGCATATTGGTAATTAGGAGTTTGCCTAATCATAAAACTGCTAGAACATTTATAAAAAGATTTCTAAGCAGATAAAATAGTAGATCACGAATCGAGAAAGATGTACATAGTTTATGGTGTACCTGAGGTACTACTAGGTCCTAACGGGCATGCGGTCGCTATGTGAAAGCAGTCAGCATTTCCCTCCCTGTGGTCATATGAGTTGTGATCATATGAGCCAGCATTATCATGACAGCTGGAATTGTGTACTGTGCAGCTATCGTAAAACTTGAGGCAACAAAATCGACAAAAATCTTAGTGCCTTTTCATGATATCTTTCTTCTACGATGTCACGTATGAAACACGCCGTCGAAAGACACACCTAACCAAATGTCCATTTTAAATGCGTGCCGCCTGATCACGTTTTACCTGAGTAGCCGATAATTTCAATGCCCTAGCATTACAAAGCTTTTTATTGCAAAGTATGTCGGGCGACCTACTGCGGCGTGTGAAGTATCTGGGGGGAAGCGAAGGGGAGAGAGTTAAATCCTTTGTCTGCACTGAAGAAAAACTGGAAACAGAGGAGGCTGGCCACCTGGTAACAAGAAGTATAGGGCTGCAGGAAATCAAGAGTCGTTCGTTGAGCGTGAGAGTGTACGTGTCGTAACGTGATGATGGGATTATACATTAGGAGGATTGAGTATGGGCCCGGTGTCCCATGTGGATTGATGGACAGTATCACGCCATTCGCTGCACATGTTTGAATGCGTGAATGATAAGGGCTGCTCCAATCGGGGGAAGCAATATTGCTAACGCGTACTGTACCGCATTATTTGCATTGATGATTTCTGGACTACTTCCCCTTCTTTGCCTTCCAAAGACGTGTAAATATCAAGCAGATGATGATCCATTTGACAGTGGATCCAAGTATATAGCAAATACGAACACCAGGTTTCTGGCAATATTCGATACCGTCGACACATTCAAAACAAAGGTGAGCCGTTTCTTTTCTTTTTCCTTGGGGGAGGGGACGCGTTTGTTTTTTTAGTACCTTAGTTTGAGACTTAACCTGGGAGTTTCAGTTTGCGGTGTGGGTGTTTTTAAGGATAATGTTATTTTGGGCACTTTTAAATACCTCTGGCGGCAACGAATGGAGATCACAAGAAGAAATTAAAATTGTGAATCGCTGATAAACTTTGTACAGTGTATCATGGTACCCGAACGAGCTGCACTGGAAATTTCCCAGTGTTTAGGTTTCATGAGTCCGGTTTATCACTATAACATTAATTCGCAAATGCGTGGTGCACTTGGTCGACCGGGAATTAAAGGCAGGAAAGAAGAACTTAAAACCGATAGTTCTCGTCAGATATATAATTTAACCTGGTCACGCACGTGGAGGTTACTTTAGGGTGCTCAGCCTTAAACAAAAGATCACGTCAGTGCCTAATTAACTGATGTCAAGACGGAGGGCAGCCGATTAAGTTTGAAAAAAAAATGCACAAGTTCGCTTTCGAGTGTAACTGAACTGCATATAAAGCATTTTACTAGCAAAAAAAAATGTTTTGTGAAACTTGTAGTATGGGTAGTCAAATATGTAAAATAGCCAATGAGTTTATTAAGTAAGCTAGGTACAAAGCATGTAGCATTAGAATCATAACACCTTCGCTCTTCATGACACTTATTTGTCCGTATGCGGAATAGCGGGCCATTGGGGTCATGGTAATTTGATCGATATGAAATGCTGATGCAAAGGTGTGCATGGTTATGCAGCCTCGGCGAAGATTCAAAGCTGACATACTACTACCTCTACAGCTACTACTAGTATTACGACTACTACTGCTAGTTGAAGTGAGAAGACATACAATCAGTCATGTAAGAATAGGGAAAATAGGGAAGACACTACACATAAATCTAGACCGTGTTCAATTTTATAAGCGTAAGTACCTACGGCGGATTCAGGGAATCCTTTTAGAAGCTTCCAAAATACTCAACGAAAGCTCCTTTTCGTTTCGAATAAACCAACAGTGTAAAACAAGGAATGCTTTCTGATCGACGATATTTCTCTGCATGTCCGTATCGAATCATTTCCAGATGAAGGCCCGCGTGCAGAAAAGTATGCCTCAAAATCTAACTGGAATCATGGCATACCACGTGGAGATGGACGATTACAACAACACCTGTGGCAGCGACAACTTTGGCCGTCTCAAAGCTATAAGAAGCGAACTAATCAAGGCCACCCCGTAGCCGTGAACGCGAGGGACTGGTCTAACTCGTCCTGTAATACTACGATTCACGGAATAACATTCGGACAACATTGAGGAGGTGCCGACATTTCAGCGGTGGGAGTAGGAAATACTTGGTGTTGCGACTTTCAACTCCAGAGACTGAATACGTTTCATATTGTTCACTTCAGCGAATTGTTAACAGTTTTTATTTTTTGTTAGCTCACCTGGCAGCCTCCGAGTGTACCTAGTGTCTTAAGGGTAAAATAATGTACGAACGAAGGAATTAAATGTTCCTGAATGCAGCGCTTCTAAACCCTTATGCAGAGGTGGCAGAATCCCTACGAATACTTGCAGCTTAGCCCGAAGATAGGCTCGCCTCACTCAATTGTGTGACAGTCTCATTGTGTATCAGAATCAGAGGATGCCGCTCAGAAAGCTTTTTTTTTTGCACTTTGCCCTTTTCCCTGGGGTGACTTATTGCACAAGAAGGCACTCTGAAAAGTGTAGATAATCATCAGATTTATGTTTTTGCATCACACTATTTTGTTTCTTTTCCAACAAATTGTGACGAACTACTCTTTACTTTCCTTACTTTCCATTCTTACCGCTAACGCTGGTTTTCGTGCCACTTTACCAACATGTTCTTTTTTGCACAGTATTGTGCATATGCCGAACCCTGAGTGCGTTTAAAATTATATATATATATATATATATATATATATATATATATACATACTGTGTTTCGCCTCACTGTAATTCGTTTCATTGTGAGAAGTCAAGAGATGTGCAATAAATAGCACTACTTGGAGCATGCACATATCGGGAACAATGTAACGAATTCACATCAGCCGAGCCCGACTAGGTTGTCACGCGTCAGAATGAGAAGCCTTTAAAGCGGTCCCTCGAACGATTAAATTCAGGCACCGTCCTGTAATGATGATGCACACAAAGAGACGGTTTTGGCCAACCACATTTTTTTTTCGACCTTGCGTGCTGTAATCCGCTAAGGAGGATAGGTTCATAATTAAATAGTCTTAAGGCGCACAAAACAGACACGGCATAAAGGTAGGTGACAGGACGAAGCGCCAACTTCCAACTGGTTTTATTAATCGCAAGTAACGTACTTATATAGTTTGTGTCACATGCGTAGGTAGGCCACCTAAAGCTCAGGAACGACCTGATAAGGCACGCTCCAGGAATTTTTTTTCACAGTTATACAATAATATTGATGTGTCGCTTAAGCCTGCAAAAAGCGTAGCCAATTAGTGATTAAAACTGTCCCGCATTTTGTTAGGGCATGACTTTTTGAGTGCTGATTCTATGCAAAGCGAAGCAATCCCGCGTTTTACAAGTTTAGAATAGCAGGAGTCAAAAGGAAGCAGCTGCTTATTGCACGCGGAGAATATGACCAACAGACCCAATCACCACAGAACTCAAGCATCAAATCTAAAAACTGTAATGAATCATAGTCGGATAGTTCATGTGTTAATTGCACACCTTTTCCATGCTCTCCAAAAGCAGATAAAGCACTGTCCACTGTTTCCTTAAGGTTGTAAAGGCATACTTTAGTTAAAACAATCATAAAATCATCGACATACCTAAAAACTCTAAAAACCTTGTCAATGGGCAAAACTTACCGCAGAGCTTGCTCAGTATGAGATAAAAAGATGTGGCATAGCACCGGTGCCACAAAGGAGCCAATGCATATTCCTGACTTCTGCAGAAAAAACTGCTGGTCAAAATTGATAAAAGTAGATTCCAGGTAAAACTGCAATAAGGTTAAAAGGTCATCTATGGAAATACCAGCGGAGTTCTGAAATGCAATCGGGTTATTTTCTTCAATGCACTCCCTAACAGCTGAGAACAAAGAGCCATGGGGAACAGAATAGAATAAATCTACAACGTCCACTGAAAAGGCACTTCCAACATCAGGGTTGGTTTCAAAAAGGTCACAAATGTCATTTGACCGTTTCGTCAAAAACGGATCATTGACATGCAGCTCAGACAAATGCTTAGCCAAATACATGCCAAGATGTTTCTGCCGCGTTACGTTTTCAGTTACAATAGTTCTAAACGGCATGCTTTGCTTGCGAGTTTTGACAGAAAAGAGAACTTTGAGCGCGCTCTTTTTACTATCTCTAATCTTGTTAGTAAGGGTGCTCAACCCCACACAATCATATAAGGCCATCGCAGCCGATTTCAATTTTGTGGATGTTTTAGAAATTGGAACAAAATTCTAACTGCCTGAGCCGCTCTCGCTGAGATGTTGTCATTCGAGAGGACTACAAATCCGCCCTCCTCATCAGCTTGTAGTAGACGCAGTTGATTCCTTCTGCAGTACGATACAATGGCGTCCGTCGACATTTCCATGTTTCTTATGGTGTTCGGAAAACTCGCCTTTAGAAGGGATTGAACGCCCTCCAGTAGGCATTTTTCTCGCTCCTCCGATGTGGCTTTTCTCGAAATTCGTCGGTTGATAACTAATAGATTTTGTTACCGCATTTTTGGCTCCACAGCGTCCTTCGCTCCCTTTTCCAAAACAGATCTCATCTTCTCTGACATATGTGCCGTCTTTGCCAAAAGTAAACGAGTAGCCCAGCTGGCCGACGGAGCAAGCGCCGGGCCGAGTGGTAGCGGGGCTGTCGCCGTCGGTGGCCGCCGCTCCCCGGCTGTGAGGGTAAGTTCGCTGACGTAAGGCTGCTCCCTCGCTATCTTTCTTGGAATGATAAAATGTACTCGGGTAACATGTGTAGCGTTCGATTTCGTGTCTTTATAAAGCTGTGGTAGTCATGGAGGGAGCTGTGCACAACAAAACTCGCTCAACGCTGATTTTAGGCTGGCGTCGTGAAGCTGCGCTCTTCGTTAGAACGCCTTTCTTGCGTGTTTGATCCCAGTGCACAGGTCCCGTAGATTAATATATTTGGAAAGGGGTTGTTTTCGTCTCGTTTGGAATCTTAGCACGGTGAGACAGAACACGATATAATTCTCGGTTTGGTTTTTCCCGCAATTCCTAGTCTTCAATGATAACGCTTCGCTGAGCTAGAGAGGAACAAACCCAAGGCAATAGTTTCGGCTGTTTCGAGTGCGGCTCTTCCTGTCCATGTAATGAGGCGAATACATTAATGTCGCATTTGCCGCCGCTTAGCAAAGCATAGAAGTGCGTAACGGGTGTTGCTATTCCACGGCCAAACTAAATGCCGAAAATGTGTGCAGAGATTGTAACTGCCTCAAAAATATTTGGCAATAGCAAATGAGGGATGTAAATTTTCGCTAGCATATGATCCCCCAAGAAAGCCTTGCTATTGCGAAGGGTGCCTAGGAAGTGTTATTTTCACTAGTATTGAAATTCCCTCCGAAGCTTCACCTTCCTGCGGCCAGGGAGTTCAGCAAAGGCGGGAGTGTCAGGTTTCCTGGCTTGATCTTGTGCTGCACTTGAAGGTTTCATTCCAGCAAATTATTCATCAAGTTACTGATGCACCCCTCTGCCAGCGAGAACTCACCTACCAATCAGGTTGTTAGGTAATAGAGAGTACTGCAAAAATAGTTCGCAGTCCAAATGCCGCGTGTTCGGATTTCTCCACTTGCAGCATATATAGCTGTTAGGTTGGTCACATGGGGTTCCCTCATAAAAGAAAAAGAAGGAAACAGCCGTTCTTATTGAGAAAATGGTCGACGTATGTTTGAGGTGTCAGAATATTTTTTTTATGCAGTTCGCTCGTTAAACAAAGTGTTTGGCCACAGGCTAACGAAAGAGCGCAATTACCTAAGCGGAAAACACTATGCACATTTTGTACGTTACCAAATAGTGGGAAATAAGGTATGCAACAAGAGGGGCACTTGAAACAGGTGCAAATTTTTATTGTTCTCTCCATCTTAGCTGAGATTCACAGCAAATTCGGTCGTGGTCACAACAGACGACTATAGAACTGCAGGAAAAGCGCCTCGAGTTTTTGAAATCAATTCCTCGTCTTGCGTTCTCGAAACAATTAAAAAGCATAACATTGTCTATTCGTTGCAACTGCGGGAGCACTATACTGATAGTAAACGCGAAGACATTCTAACGAAGAGCGCAGTTTCACAGTGCCAACCAACAAGAAGTGCTGAGCGAGTGAGGCTATGCGGAGCGCCCTTCCTCAGTAGCGCAGTGTTCCCAAGGCGCCCAATCAAGCACCGCATATAATACTCGTTTACTTATCATTCCAAGAAGGAGAGTGAGGGAGCATGCCTACGTCAGTCAGCTTACACTCGCCGCCGGAGAGCAGCGGCCAGCGACAGCGATAGTAGCGCCGCAGCTCGGCCCCGTGCCTGCTCCGCCGGCCGGCTGCGCAGCTCGGTTACTTTTGGTACAGTGCCTAGAATATATATTCTAGGCACTATACTTTTGGCAAAGACGGTACATCACCCATTATCACCAATCCTTCATCGCCTTTATTCTTTTTGTTCTTTCTCTCTTCCCACAGCAAACAATTGAGCATGCACGTCCACTGTTGCTCTGTCATCATTCAGGCCTTATGTGATAGTCTGAGGTTGAGCACCCTTACTTAACAGATTAGAGATAGTAAAAAGAGCGCGCTCAAAGTTTTCTTTTCTGTCAAAACTCTGAAGCAAAGCATGCCGTTCAAAACTGTTGTAACTGAAAAAGGCACGTGGCAGAAACATCTTAGCATGTATTAGCTAAGCACTTGTCTGAGCTGCGTGTCAATGATCCGTTTTTGACGAAACGGTCAAATAAAATTTGTGACCTTTTTGAAAAAAACCCTGATGTTGGAAGTGCCTTTTCAGTGGACGTTGCAGTTTTATTCTATTAAGTTCTCCATGGCCCCTTGTTCTCAGCTGTTAGGGAGTGCATTGAAGAAAATGACCCGATTGATTTTCAGAACTCCGCTGGTATTTTCATAGATGACTTTTCAACCTTACAACAGTTTTTACTGGAATCTACTTTTATCAATTTTGACCAGCAGATTTTTCTGCAGACGTCAGGAATATGCATTGGCTCCTTTGTGGATCCGGTGCTATGCCACATCTTTTTATCTCATGTTGACCAAGCTCTACAGCATGTTTTACCCATTAACAAGGTTTTTAGAGTTTTTAGGTATGTCGATGATTTTATGATTGTTTTAACTAAAGGCCTTTACAACCTGAAGGAAAAAGTGGACAGTGTTTTATCTGCTTTTGGAGAGCATGGAAAAGGTGTGGAATTCACACACGAACTATCTGACTATGATTCATTACAGTTTTTAGATTTGATGCTTAAGTTCTGTGGTGATCGGGTCTGTTGGTCATATTCTTCGCGTGCAACCTTTTGACTCCTGCCATTCTAAACTTGCAAAACGCGGGATTGCTTCGCTTTGAATAGAGGCTGCACTCAAAAAGTCAAGCCCTCACAAAATGCGGGACAGTTTTAATCACCGATTGGCTAGGCTTTTTGCAGCTGGGTTCCCCCGTTCGCTCGTGACCGCGGTGGTTGAATGTCTCCTAAACAATACAAAGAATGGTACTGATAGAGCTAGGCCAGATGTCCCTCGATAAGAGGTAAGACCAGTGGCGGTGCCATACGTACATCATGTCGCCCATAATTTGAAAAAAAGTTGCCAGCCGCCATGGTGTACTGCTCGCCTTTTCTGCACCGAGAAAGAAAGGTGGCTTTTGCTTCCGTACCGATACAGAAAACACCAAGGATTGAGGCTTCGGAACAAAGCACAGGAGACCTTTCGTGAAATGTGCTGAAGGGGTTGTCTATGAAATCCCCTGTCTTGCGGGCCCTCCTACATAGGTCAGACTGGCAGGTGCCTGAAAGAGCGAACGAGGGAACATGAGAGAAACCTAGAGCAGAACAAGGAAAGCACACATCTAACTAAGCACATAAATGAGTGCCCGTAACGCAATTGTGAGCCATGCTTCCCTGATGTGCACAATCTGGGCAAAAGCAAAGATACGAATGCTAGGGAGTTGATAGAAGCGTTTTTTATCAAAAAGAAAAGCAACTTGTGCTTAAGCGACGCATCAATATTATTGTATAACTGTGAAAAGAAATTCCTGGAGCTCGCCGTATTAGGTCGTTCCTGAGCTTTAGGTGGCCTACCTACGCCTGTGACGACAAACTGTAAAGTACGTTTCTTGCATGCAATAAAATCAGTTGGAAGTTGGCGCTCCGCCCTGTCCCCTACCTATGTGTCTTGTCTGTTTTTTGCGCCTTAAAGCTATTTAAATATGAACCGAAACCAACTAGCCGAGCAGCAAGTGCTTTTAGAAGAAGGATAGGATCCTAGCTTTACCCAGGGACTGTTTCGCGCAAAACGTGGCTGACACTATGGACCATAAATTCTGGCGGCCAAAGGTAAGTTATAACTTCTTGCAAACAAAGCTCTCGATATTCTCGATGAAATTCATGATCCATGATTGACGACGTATTTAGGGAGGCGGAATGAAACAATTATTGAAGAATGTCCTGCAGGCAATGCGCGAAAGGTTGACTGCCGTTCAGGGCTATTGTTTAGAACGGACATGATGAAGGAAGATGTTATGTAAACTTCTGATATGTACGCAATACGTGTTTACGCGGATAACATTTCCGTCTCTCATATTTATGAAATGCCTCCTTCGTTCCAATTTGATATTTCTTGTCAACGTTGGAGACGAATATATCCATATTTTGTGTCGAACTGTTGTGTTCCCTGCGCGAGTAGGCAAACATCGATGGCGGTTTAAACATGCAATACATATAGCTTTCGTTATTGGCGACGTTGACATGACGTCGAGACATCCCCAATTTTGCTTCATCCGGGCACCAAACCCTGAACCTCTGTGCACGGAACGAGGTTTACCGAGGCTAGTTATCCGTCGCGTTCTCCTCTCTCAGGCTTCCACGCCCTTTTGAAGAATAATGTCATGGTACCACACAACCGGGTGCACAATATCGCCCGGCGCCGGCGGGTGATTCGATGGCTGGTAATGCATCGGGAGTGGAATCTGTCATCACGCTACGACGCTAGCACACGGTATTTGTCTCTTTCGCAGAGGGCTTTATACACGCTCGAGGAGCTCTCGATGGCCCGGCTTCTCCTACATAATTGTCAGGAAAGCTTCTCTTCATGACTGCTTATGCTTCTACATCGTTCTTCATTAGGGTTCCGTCACCAATACAGCTGCTTAAGCCGAGAAATGGAAACTAGTATTAGGAGATGGAGGTTGCGTCCTGGAAACCGATTGCTTTATTGGTCAGACATCGCAGATGAATATTTCACGCCCCTACAAACATTGCAGTAAACCCGTAAACAATCTATGCTTCTACCTACACTCGGTTACGGAGAGGCATTAAAGCTTCCTTTAAACACAAGTGAAGTGGCCGAGAAATCTTAAAACGGACTTTTGAATTTATTCTGCGTTTTTTAAAAAAATAAATATAAGGTATTGGCATATTTTAGGGAAACGTTTCTGTTTTTAATAAGTCATATGCCGGCCCAGCCTGAAAAATAGGAGCCGTAAACTTCTGTCTTATTGATGTTAAATGCATTATTTCGCGCATTCTTATTTGCATTCTAGGCACCATTGCTAACAGGTAAGAAACTAAAAAATATATCCCGCCTTGAAATGGCTACACTGTAAAAAATCGGTTTTCTTCTGGCTTAGAAGCGGTATAAAAATCGCGATCACAGTCTCCTAAAAGCGACGCGCAGGCAGCGAGCCACCCGGGCTGCGATGCACAGTTGCCCTTTTCTCCCTTCACGGGAAAGTAAAATTGCGTTAAAATAGTAACGAATACAGGCAAAAAATGCCCCCCAAATTTTTTTTAATATGACCGAAGGCTGGTTTATTTCAGCGACGGCAAACGTTACTTTTACCTAACCGGCGAATTCATTTTCATGTCCCTCCTAGTCTGAAAATCTACAGAAAACTTCATTATGCCACGACAGAATTTCAGTGCAGTTTTTTGACAGCCAACCTATTGCAACAGGAGGAATTTAATAGTAACATTAGTAGTTTTTATAGTAACATTAGAAACCAACTACGGACAACAGGCACGTACTGCAGAAAATGTAGAGTACCAGTGCCAGGTAATACATAACATAATATTCTGAAGTTTCGGACAGAAATTTTCCCTAAACGTCAGAACAACAAAATGCAGTGCATATTCACTTGAACAAACTTCAAGGGACCTTGGCAAAATGTTAAAGTGAAAGTTCACTCTACTGAAATAAGTGTGTGACAGCTTGGTGCCATTAAGTAAAAACATCGAGTGGTCAAAGTGGTCATCCCATTCAATTGTCACTCTGTTCATGTTTCGCTAACTAGCACCTTGCAAAAAACCCTGTAATCATCTGCTGAACTTTTACACTTAAGACTGCAGCACGTGTGAACTCACTCATTGGGTCTAAGCAATCATACGATTCCGTAGCGCACTCGAAAGCGATGCAGCCATCCATCTGCTTGCGTGAAATCCACTGATGTCTAAAAGCACGGAGAAATACATGGCCTTCTCTTGAACCATGGGTACTGAAACCGCAATGTTCTTGGATCGTAAATTCTTTACGCATGTGACAACAGTATCGTCCTCTTTCGTGAAATACTCCGTGCACAGTCTTTTGCGGGAGAGGCCGAGCTGCGCACTTTCCGTTGTGGCTGCGATAGCATGGCGCTGGCTTTTAATCGTAGACAACGAGAATGGAGGGATCCCAAATGCTTTTGTAATGTTCACTTGGCGCTGTCTGGATTCCAGCGTACGGGAAATGTCCCGTTTTGATCGATAGTAAGGTGATTTCGTTTGCCGCTCATGGTTAACCAGCACGCTTACGCTTCCTCGACGCTAGGCCGACTAGGCTTAGAAGGGCTGAAGCTGTGACTATGGCTGGCTGTGTCTATGCCTAGCTACGGCTGTAGAGCCAACTAAATGCACTAAAGGTGAAAAAAAAAAAACAGCCAGCAAAGGCTTCGGCTGGCTATGAACTCATTTAGGTAGCCAATCCAATTCAAAATGTCCACTTTTCGCAACGCGGTAATGGAGCATGGTCGGCACGACACTCAACGTAAAGAAGCGCGGCAGAATGGGCGGGCTGTACTTGTTGAAGTGCTCAGTATGACATAGGAGACATGGGATGGCGCCTCGAAAACTGTTCGTGGAACTGAAATGCGAATTGCACTGAATTTCGTTAAACTGAGAAGCGTTTGCATTGGGTTTAATGGCGCTACTGCTGGGGATTTAAAAAAAACGTTTGTACAAATGAATACTTCGTTGAAATGAAGTTCGTTCAAGTGATATTTTACTGTACTTTGTGGCATTTTTGACATGTCTCTGTAGTTCTTTTTTTTTTCGATTGGGCTGTATACAAAGAAATGGACATTATGTCAGGGGCATTGTATTTACACTGTTCTCTGAACCTTCGGAATATTTAAGAATCCTACCCTGCTGAACTACATTATCACTCCTTTGTTCCTTTTTAATTATCTAATACCCTTTGCCAGGAATCATTACAGAGAGGAGTAGATATTAAAGAGAATTAGAGATAGTACAGCTTCAATGCACTATATAAAATCTATCCTCATTCTTAAATATGTCGCCGTTTGTAATGATGCCATTGGAATAGGGAAGCTGCTTGCGTTCTTCTGTGCACTTGGAGACAAATGAGGTGGAATGTACGATATGCACATAACGTTCTACGGACGTTCGCTGGCAGGTGAAATATATCTCAAAATTACTAGCGACTCTGCCAGGTAAGAATTACAATTATCGGTCTTGTGAATAATAAAAGCATATGGGAGGAACTGGGCGACGAAATCTAATAACAAGTAAAGTTTACACCCGACTTTGTTAAAGGCACGCTTGGAGTTCGATAACCGAAAAAAAGATGGCTAAAATTTCTATTTCATCTATTGTCACGTACACGGCTACTCGGGGCCAGAAACGGTCGAGGCACTTTAATGCCATGGTGCTAAGCCAGAGTGTTACAACAAAAGAGAAATCCTCGAAGCTCAAATTTTGCACAGAAAAGGCATTTTGTCGTATTTGTGAATATCAAATTTGTTTGGCGTACTTGCATGATTCAGTCAGAAAAAGTCAGATGTTCTTATCGTATGAGGCGGCGGCGGCGATGAAAAAAAAAAAAAATCCACATACTGAAAGCTAACACCACAGGCGCCATCTTGTGCAACGACATTCTGTCGCATCTTCTGCTCTGACACAATTTGGGGGAAATAGCGCAAGATGGCGCCTCTGGTGTTAGCTTTCAGGCAGTGGTTCCTTTTTCTTCGCCGCCATCGCCGCATACAATAAGAACATATGACGTTTTCTGATTGGATCACGCAAGCACCTCAAACAAATTTGGTGTTAAAATACAACAAAATGCCTTTTCTGTGCGAAATATGAGCGGGCGAGAATTCCGCGGTCTAGCTGGTAGAAGCATTCCGCAGCGCACCGGTAGCTTCGGTAACTGCGTTTTATGTATGTAAGTAAACGAAGGATTGGCATACATTCGAAAGCATGAGCAATCACTTAAGGCCAAAGGGCGAAGGAATGCCGGGATAATGAAGCATAAGGCATTGTGGGGATGCAATAGGTATGAGGTTTTGAGGGGTATTTGGAAAGGAATTATGGTGCCCGGACTTACTTTCGGAAATGCGGTTTTGTGCCTAAAATCAGAGGTACAGTTGACATTAGAAACAAATCAGAGATCCGTTGGACGATTAGCACTAGGTGCCCACGGCAAAAGTACAAATGAGGCGGTACAGGGAGATATGGGCTGGGCATCTTTCGAAGTACGGGAAGCTCAGAGTAAAATATTATATGAGGAACGCCTGAGGAAATTGGACAGTAACAGATGGGCAGCTAAAGTATTTAAATACCTGTACCTAAAAAGCGTTGACTCACAATGGAGGAAAAGAACTAGGAAACTAGCTAGTAAGTATGCTAATAACAAGGACGGAGAAATAAAGAGCATTAAGCAACAAGTGAAAAACACAGAAGGTAAAAATTGGATAAATTCGATGGAAAAGAAACAGAGTGTGGAATTATACCGAAAGTGGAAAATGCAGATCAGAAAGGAAGATTTCTTTGATAACTCAAGAGGCACTGCCCTACTTTTTGAAGCTAGATCAGGGTGCCTTAGAACACGCAGCTACAAAAAGAAATTTAACAATGGAGATGACGCATTTGCTGTATGTGGAAACTCCAGTGAAACAATTGACCATATTATACTCGAATGTAATGGTATCAATCCGGAAGTTGGTGCAGGCGCAATCACTGTTCCTGAAGCTCTGGGGTTTAGAGATAACAGTGGCCGGGTGAATAAACCGTCGGTGGAAACTAGCAAAAAACGACTGGAAGATTGGTGGCTTAAAAGCAGAGAAGTGACATAATGTTAGTAATGTAGGAACAAAATCTAATAAATAGAATGATGGTTTAGTTAACCATTCTAAATCAATAATTAAGATATAGGGAGAAAAATGAGCATGATAGCTACTTCTGCCACCCCGTTTCAAAGGGGACGCTCCTATATTCCATCCATCGTATGTATGTATGTATGTATGTATGTATGTATGTATGTATGTATGTA
>JAJIZL010020033.1:571267-581703 GCA_023969395.1 Amblyomma maculatum | reverse complement strand
GTATGTATGTATGTATGTATGTATGTATGTATGTATGTATGTATGTACGTACGTACGTACGTATGTATGTATGTGTATTTGTTGCTATCTACCTTGTGACCACCACTTGACACTATACAACTCTCTCTCTCTATATATATATATATATATATATATATATATATATAGAGAGAGAGAGAGAGAGAGACAGACAGACAGAATTAGAACTTGTGCTATATTTTACAGTCGTGGTGACAAAGCTGACGGTAAGATGGCCACAAATGAAATCTGGGAAGACACCGAAATACGAAATAAACTTTTCATTGGGTTTGACTTGCACACGCGAAAGAACTCAGTAACTTTGTGTCGGCGCTCGAAACACGTGTGTGCTGAGCAGTGGTCGAACTACGAATACCCGCTTCAACGCCTAGATAAATCGGGTAGAGGAAATACAAAAGCCTGGAGCAATGTGAGAGCAGGCAGGCTTGACTAAAATGATTTGCGATAAATATCGGCCCATCTTGCGGTAAAACAACAAATCTGATAAGCACGTGTCTCGGCGACTGTGAGCAGGTAAAAAGAAATAGCAGTACACTGTTCTGCTCACAAGAAGCAAACCGATAAGGACGCGGTCAATAGTTCTTGGCCGCAGCAGACAAATGAAGATAAAACAGCTCTGGGCAATACATTCTCGCGTAACATGCAACATTTTTCCCCACTTCTTGACTGTAATGAATGAGGCCCGGGGATCACACCTCGTGCCACCAGGGTGGAATGAGTGACGCGGGCGTGGTTCTCTTGAGCGTAAACATACCTGCAGCACTTTTCTAAAGTAATCCTCGCATTTTAAGATGCTATAATTGTTTTTATACAATAACGAACGCATATCTAAGCTTATTATCTGCCCTTGTATAAGGCAAGGGAGACAATCGAAGTTGCATAATGGCAATTTGTTCTTCCGCATTCTAATATAGAATTGTAGACAGTAAGAATTTACTCAAAATATATCAAACACTGTGTCTAGTATGGACTGAATTTCCTGTTTAGTTATTGGACAGGGTTGTTTTGCTTTGAAATTTATTTTCAAGAGGGGAGGGGATTTTAATGAAATCCTGGCTTTCAATGAGCGTAAGTACAGTTCGCTGATCGTACAAGAAGTTTGCTAGTGCATGTTGGAAGTCCGTGGTCCGCGAGATATCCTAATAGCATTTTGTTTGTACCATTGTCTCCACAAGTTTTAGGGAAGCTTGAGCGCAGGTGTGTTTTTGTCAGTACTTGAAATGCGAGTTGTTGCACTGAATTTGCACCCGCCTGATGGTCGCGCGGAAACAAACACAATGATGATATCGCAAAGGAGGATAATTAAAATACTTACGTACATAATTGCCAGCCGATTCGGGTCAGCAAATGTTTTCTTTTTCTTTCGGGACACTAACTCAAACAACGCCCTGTTGTATGATTTAAGAGCGAGTTCATTTAAGCGTCAGCTGTGCAAATATAACTTATGCTCGAGATTTGTCCAGAAATACTGCATAAAGAAAAGTACTTCAATTTGTCGGAGAACGAAAGGTTATTGTTTTTTCTGTGCTCGCATAACAATGACACTAAGACAGAGTTTTGAACCTGAAATCACTATGACGCAGTAGTTATCAGAAAAAAGTTTTCTTTTCGCGACAGACAAACTGCCTACTGATGATTTATTTATTAATGTATTCACGTACGTGCTTGCAATTTGTGGGTAATGAAAGCAGATATACCTCCTCAATTTGGTGAAAACAGAAAGTTTTATAATTTTCAGGCCCCAAAGCCATATTATTCGGCTTGTTGACCTGCCGTAGCAATTACAAGAATAGGGTGTCTTGAAGTTTAAATGAAGCATCATCGTTTCATGAGGCTTGATTACATTTTCGTACGAAACGAGCTAAGCCTCACTATTTTTCGCTCACCTTCCGCAACCTAATTGGGACTTGAACAGTGTTTAGAGCTGTGTCCGGTAGCTGTACACGTGGGATAGCCAGCAACCATCTAGGCCATTGATGAAGTGAATTCAGTGCTAACCCCACCACGGTGGTGGTGTGAATACCGCACTTGACTTCGTTGCCCAGGGATGCAGGATCGAATCTTGGCCGCGACAGCGGTTTTTCAGTGAAGGTGAAAACTTACGCGGCCATGCGCTGTGTCATGTCAGTGTACGTTAGAAAACTCCCCGTGGTCAAATTTCCGGAGCCCTCCACTGCTGCCTTGCTCACTCCGGACGTTAAAGGTAAACAAAAGAAGTCGAAGGAGAGCATAGAAGAAACTTGAATATTAATCACGGCATTTGTACAATCATAGCTGGAGCGAAAAAAATCTCAGGGATGATTACTTCCTGTTGTTTAGACTGCACCTCGGTTGGTCCATTTCTCACTGTCAGCAACATCGGTTTCCTCGTCCACGTATATCGAAACGATACTTTTATGCATGTTTCTTCAGCACAAAGAAAAAAATTATTTTGGTTTGGTTTGTTGGGTTTAACGTCCCAAAGGCTATGAGACATTCTACCGTAGGGCTGCGGAAATATCTACCACCTCAGATTGTTTACCGTGCACAGACATCGCACAGCAAACAGACGCCTTGCTTTTAGTAAGTGGTTTCGCAAGTGTTTAGTAAGGTTTAGTAAGTGCTTTTAGCTTCCATGGAAAAGCGGCTGCTGAGGCCGGGAGTCGGTCCCGCACGCTTGGGCACAGCAGTCGAGCGCTCTAACACCTGCGCCACCCCGTCCCGTTCCGCAGTCCTTGACTTTGGGACCTCCTTCTGTATTCATGTTTTGTTAACCTTTGAAATACAATAAACTTCAAACTTCAAACTTCAAACCCCGGCGGGGTGGATGCTTAAGGGGGATCGGTACCCGAGAGGTATGGGTGAGGATGATTCAACGTTTCTCAGTGTTTGCTAAGACAAGTTTCTTGAAACTTTAGTATGAGTTTTACAATTGAGCGGCCGTCGAGCTCACCGAGATTTAATGAGAACTAACAAGCAAATTTAAAAACATAACAAATGTAAAGTGACACATTCAGAAAGGTACATTTAAGAAAAGAACTGTTGCCATTAGAACAGCCAAAATTCCCAGCAACCTTCATTATTTTATGGCGTAGTCACTGAACCGGAATTATGTCGGCAGCCCACTTTTTGTTTTTGTAAAAAAAAATTTCAACCTTGATATTCGATTTATATTACGTTCTTTAAAATATATAAATATGTAAAGAAAATAACTTTTGGGTGCATCCTGATATCGCTTGTTTGAGTAAAATGCAGCAGGCATACATTTAAGTGTCCTGAGCGTTTCATTTGACTACGACGGTTGATGAGAAAGTGTTCCTAATAGGCATCAAAACAGCGTTTTCGGACATGCATTCCAGAGTTTTCACACAAAAAAAGTAACCTTTCTGCTTGCTTTTCTGGGCTTTCCTTATCAGAAGTATCATTTGGCTCGGTGAGCATTGGCCCCTGTTTAGGGCCACAGTGAAGAACACACCCAGAGGTTTGCCTAGCGCCTCAAGGACGTTCTTGTCTTATTTCCATGATTGCAGAGCCAAATACGCTGCACACGCCATTGGTTAGCAGAAAGTCTTAGAATAAGCCTAAACCTGGAAATCCGCCGAGCGCAGTGGATATATGTTGGATACATGTGTACAACAGCATTGTGAACGCACCTTGGAACGCTCGCTAAAAATGCACGGGAAGCTTGGTTTGGAGCGCTTCAAAGCTCGTCTCCCAGAAAAGTAAAGAACAAGGCAAAAGAAGAAATCGACCTATGAATTCCAGAACAAAATTTGTGAGCAGTTTTACATAAATATCATTTAAAGAAACCAAATAATACTTTGGGCCACCTGGCCTAAATAGAGAGGCGGGCATGATTTGGCTGGACCTTCAACCCGCCTATGTTGCTCATTTCAGTCTGTATTTCAAAGGTATGTTTCAAGATGTTGCATTAAATTGATGATAAAATTGGAAAAGAAAACACTTTTTTGACGATTTTCGCAAAACATTCCAGGTTAACCTTCGCCTTAGTGGTCACGCGACCGTGCATTTAATGGCCCATTCATGATTTCAATTCTTTGCAGTTGAGCGAGCGGTTTAGTAGAAAAGTGAGCGTCGAAAATGGTCACATTCGTCGAAAAGTAATAATTGCAAGCAAGTCGCATACTGCTCGATATTGCCGCGAAACCTTCAAAACTGTATTTGTTGTTTTTTAGCAGCCGCCGACATGCGGCCTTATCACTCTAATTCTGAATCGCGTATCAGTTCTGTATTCTTTGTTTGTTAATGCTCGATGTCGCGAGACGCACCTTTATCAGTTTCGTTGTAGCGCAAGATGCACCGAGACCTGTCTCGAAGATTCCGACCACTCGCGTATGTTTCTACAATGTTCCAGCCCGTGCTGGTAGCTGTTTGCGACGTCATCTAGATTGTTCTGAGCAGACTTTATATTGAGCGTTGACGAGTGCGACGGGCATTCTTTGTTCGACGATCGACGAGCACGTTTGTTGCTATCGCCGCCGCCGAGTTGCTTAGTTCTTTTGCGGGCGCACGTCAGCCCAATAAAGAGTTTCTTCAGTGCAATCATCGGCTCTTCATTTGTGTCATCGACCGTGTCACCACCACGTGACAATATTCTGGCTTTGCAACTGCTGGTTGGAAACCGCTAAACAATCATCAGTGCAGCTGACTTTAGCGTAAGCTTCTTTTGCATTCTGCTTCTTGTTGCTGGTGAACAATCAAGAATGACAAGTCCGAAGGAGATCAATTTCGGTAAAGGGACCTTCAGGTCACCCTTGAAAGTCTGAACATCGATTGGGCTGAGTGGCTCCCTGGTCGCTTGCGACAGCCAGTCGTGCACCCTTCTCGACTAGCAAGAGAAGAATGGGCTTACGCCGCCTTTAATACAACGTATTTTAAGCCGGAAGCCTTTCTACAGCCATGGTGACGTTCGTGTTAGCTCTATGAGAGTATCCGCTGCAAGAAAAAAATGTCTATGCCGGGAATTGAATCGCTATCCCTCCAGCCAAGCGCGCTAACCACTACACTACGCCGGGCTTCTTAGAAACCGATCGTAGTTTTCCTTGTCTAGCGTGAGGACGATAGCTGGGATGAAAATGACGATGCCCTTAGGGATAGTGATAATCATTGCAGTAGCGATGACAGTGACGGCGTATTTAGTACTGCTAGTGATGATGATGATGATAATGTTGATTTCCGGATTAAAAAATCCCGATACAGTTAGTGAGAACAGTCTTGTAAAGGGGCTTTCGCAATTGCCACTATTAAACAGACATAATGGTACAGTTGTAATGTTTCTAATTTCTTCTTTGTTAAATTATTTACAAGCTTCAATCACATACCACTGGTGGGATACGAACCCACGACATCCAGATCACACGTCTGGTGCCCCACCACTGAGCTACGGTGACGGCTATTCAATCTTTTACTTCCTTGATCTATGAAAAAACTCAAACAAATTTGCTTTGTGAAAGTCCTGAGAATGCTCTTGAAATTACCCAGACGCTTGCCGCTTCTGCTATGGTGTTAGTCATTGATATAGGAACAAGTGCAGCGTCATGTTGTGACAGGTCATTGAAAAAGGCGTTTGTGTTAATACAGCTGCACCCATCGAGCTGGTGCAGATGTATTAAGCGCTTAAGCGCTTAAGCGCTTGTGTCGTCTCCTGTTCTTTTGTCCTGTGTTTCGCGCTGCGTTAAGATGAATCCAATCCAACTCACCCAGTTGTCTATACTCGTGAGCTGGTTGACAAGGCTGTAAGGCCTGGAATCCAGGCATGTGCTAATGATGATGCGTCTTTCGGCAAGACACTGTTCCCGTCCCCTTCACCTGCGTCAACCAGGATAGTCAGTTCAATAATTTCCGCGAATGCGTCACTGAAAACCTAAGACCAGAAAATTACATTTAAATCAACTGTACTGCTGTGTCCGGAGCGCCTTTGGGAGGGAGTTTCATCAACGGCCCCATCACACGAAAGGCTCTGTGGAGGCCACCATTTTGCACACAACAGCCAACGTCTATAGGAACACCGCATGTCAGAACGCAGCCATTCGAAAAGCAGAGTAAATTGGCCTCTGCCGCTGATGGCGATTTGATTGAAATGTTTTTAAAGTAGCTGTAACGAAAGGAGTTAACAAAGTATGGTGAAAGTATAGCTTGTTTGAAGGGACGTATGTTCCTTCTACAAAGGTAAACTATGTGCTATCTAATACCCGGTGCACTCACACTTCTGTCTGTATCTGTTTGCCACATTTGTAAATGATGTGACTAGAACTTCAGTGGGGAGGTCTCTAATAATTTGTTCATAATTTAAGAAAGTTGATGTTAGGACGTCAATCACTTTTTAACTATATTTGTTATGCTCAAAATTCCTTATTTACATTGAAAATTAGGTGCTCGCACTAGCTTATTTTTCTGCGCGTTATAAGAAACTTAGGTGATGGACATGTTTGAATATTTGATGAGACTTCAGTGGCCCCAAGAACAGTAGGCATACTGTCTTTTTGTTATGGTTTGATTCTTTCTTCGTCCCAGGCTGGCTGCAAGGGTTTTTGCAATATATAAAAGCTAAAAAGGCACAGGTGCCAACGCCACAGTGCTAACACTGCAGGCAATTGCGTCTGGGTCGATCGGTGTTCATGATCAGGGATGATGCCAAATGAACGGCTACAATTTGCGAGTGCAATCTTTCTTGGCGACTTTTGTGTTCATTTTTACTTCGGCAATCCCTCTTCCTGAGAATGCTTTCAGGCGCTTCGAAACCGCACGAACTGGAGTTCCGCGCTCTTTGCGTGGGAATTTTGCGCAGGAAGTCCCTTGTTTCGCTTACCATCTGAAAGATTCCTTGTCGAGGAGTCTGCTGCAGTGTCGCCACATATTCTCACAGTTGAGCCCTTCTATTCCAACTCATGATCAATTTTTGGTGAGTCAGCGTGCCTTCCAATAAATCGATGGCACAGCCTGTCGAGGCCTTTTTGTCTCATGCCAAATTCGCAGTAGGGTACGTCATTGTTACTGGTACATACATACATAAGGACTTGAACCCCTCAATCTCTGCTTTGTTCTAAATGCTCTCACAATGCTGGCACCTCATGTTCATCAGCGCAAGAGCTTTGTGGGTGTTGGCCAGAAGGCAGCGTCACAGCGAGTTCCGCTAGTTGGATCGATCTATCACACTGTTCAGTGTGGCGGGTCTCTGAGACTGCAGTCCGGAACAGTTTCCCAAACTTTTCATTGTCTGGTATTCAGCGATGCTCGACAATCTACTGGATCAGCATAGATGTCGAGCTAATTGGCAGCGCATACCACATATCGTTAACACATTGCGCCATAGGCATGTTCTTGATCGTACTGCAGAAGTTGGCAGCCTAAGATTATTTATTTTACAAAGATGGCCATGCCATCATGTACGCTGAGAATAATTACGTTTTACTTGCGACGTTAAATAATTGCCTAAGGCTTCTGCTCCTTCTATCTGAACTGCTACTCATACGTTTGTTTTACTGCTCGGATTATACTTACAGCCACGTATGCTGAACTTTATTGGACGATTTCAGACAGAGTGCGTTTCTACAGGGTTGCAGGAAATTTCAGGAGAGGAAATATTCACACAATGTCGAATGTTACAATGTCTGAAAACTTGCAATCTGTCTTGATTGAGTGTTATCTCAATTTCCACATAGAACTTTACATTTTGCTGCAAACTGTAGTGCTGTTTATATGTTAGCGATAATATCATCATAACACCAACTCCAAAGAGCGTGCTTCACACTGCTGGGACTGAATAAAAAGATTCCTGTTAGTCCTCTTCGAAGGCGTATTCTTTCTTCTATCGTTAACAAAAAAAATTTATGACTACAATTAGGTCTGCTTAAGAACGGAACGGCCGAACTCCATTTTAGAAGACTTTTGACTAACTGTATAGTCACTGTCATGCCTACTATTACCATCATCGCTATGGCTGCTATCATCATTATCAAGTCAACGCACCGTCATTGTTATTGCTACTACAATAATTATCACTGTTACTGAGGGCATCGTCGTTGTCTTTGCTGCTATTGCCCTCAAGTTAGACAAGGAGAATTATCACTGCTTTCTCACAAGCCTGGCGTGCCCTTAAAAGCGCTCTGAGAATGTAATCCATGTGATATTTCAATTGAAAGATTCTTGGCCTCATTCTTAAAGCGCTTTCACCTTAGTGACTGGAACAGAACCCTGATCGAATTTCATAAGATGGAAAGACTTGTTCCGGGATCGTGTTTTGATGATGTCAACCATTTTAAAACGTAGTTAAAGAAGTTTAGTGCACAAAAATATCAGGGTGCTTCGATTACGTCGCGTACATGGAGGTTTGCTAATGAGAAACCATCTGGCCCTGCGTTTAATGGTGAAAGGCAGGATGATTTTCCTATGAAAGTTTTAGAAATTTGATCAGCGAGTGATACATACACTGACGTGCCAGGTAATCTTTCCGCATTCTGTAACTATGTGCGGCTCTTTAGTTGCAGCAGTGACACGATCTGTGTTTTAATTTCAGTCACTTAAAAAAGAGCATTTTCTTGTCTTGAAAATGAGCATGGAGGAACAATAAAGAGTCTCAGTGTGAAATTAGGTCAGTCAAGTAGCCCTTATACAGATTATTCTGGCAAAAGGCTTTCAGGACGTTTTTAATGATTTTTGGTGCTGGATTGGAGAGCGTAAACATTGGTGATGTTTTGCCTTAAAGCATCAAAGCATATTTTAAAGCAGCCGCTGCCAGACTGATTGTTTATCAATACCTTACAAAACAGTTGCACTTATTTATATATTTGACAGGGTTGCTCGCTCTCACCTTTGTTATTAGCTTTATGTCTTGAGTCCTATGCCATAGTTCTATAAAAAAAAAAACACTGCAATTTTTGGCTGCTCGCAATCGCGATGTTTTAATCAAGGATTCGGCTTATGCCGATGACATTGCTGTTTTATATAATGTCAGAAAGTGCGTGGGTGAGGTTTTGCGTGTAAGTAAGGACTGAGTTTGAGTACCTCTTTTAAACTTGATCAGTAAAGGGGATTCGGCTAGGTTACTGGGTATAAAACTCAGTTTTTTTTTTTTTGGTAGCATCAGGTAGAACACTGAATACTTAAAACATTTGCGGGCCCTCTCATCAGTATTCTGGAATTCGCAGATCTCGTAACTTAGACGACAAATCCAGGGGACGGGTAAGTGTCTTTCTGTTTGCACGAGCACAAATTTGCAATGCCTTCTTGATTTCCTAGATTATCTATGTCATGCAGGTGATGCATTGTCCAAGAAAAAAAGTACACGGAGATAAATAGAATTTTTTTGCTACTTTTGTGCGGAGATCTCAATGGGAGTCTATGCACCAGTGCAATTTGTTTCTCCATTCTTTGGCCGGTAGAGCTGCTCTTGGGTACTTGTTTGTTCATCAGCACGTTTTAAGAACTTATTTTTTAACAAGCAAGCCTTTTCTTCCTTCTAGCTGTGTTCACCAGAAGATTAAATCATCGTTTGCCAATTCTGTTTGCGCTTAGCGCCATTAGAAGTGAAGGGCGTTTGTGGAATTTGCTTAAGGAAGTCGCCGATACATTTCATTCCTTACTGATCGGTTTTCCTTGAAGCACATATACAGTACATTTAGGATGAAGGAGAAGTTCTGATTGAGACAATATTTCTTGTACCGATGGATGCCTTAACTTTCCTTTCTAGACAATAGTGTATGATAGTAGATTTAACGAATGTATATACAATCGGCCGCAAATACATCAATTTTTACATTTTTTTTAAACTATCAGTTTTCGCTCACAAAGAAAGGTGAAATCTACTATTAGTAAGTAGAGATGTGAAAGGTGATCAGTAATCTGCAATTTGCTGATGACATTGTCTTGCTAAATAATTCTAAGTTGAACTGCAAAGAATGATTGATGACATGGGCAGGAAAAGTAGAAGGTAGGCTTGAAATCAATATGCAGAAGACTAAGGTAATTTTCAACAACATCGGGAAGGAACAGCAGTTACGTTAGGTAGCGAAGCGAAGTAGTAGGTGAATGTGTCTACTTTGGACAGGTAGTAACCGCAAATGCGGACCATGAAATGGAAATAACCAGCAGAAAAAATTAAAAAGCAACTGCAGAATCTACGTTGGAGTAATGCGAAAGCACAGATGCTGCGGTTGGTTGCTTCTGGTTGCTTCTAGTAGCATAATTCACTTCTTGTTTGCCCATTTTCGTCTTCGGTACTTTCAATTTGCGCGCCAATCCCTTCCTATGATCTTAATAATAATTGGTTCACAGGAAGGGAAAGGCGCAGTATCGTCACACTTGTAGCTGTAGACACCTGACCTCGCGCCGTAAGGGAAGGGAGGAAGGTGGGAGTGGAAGTGGATAGAGAGAAAGAGGAGCCGTAGTGAAAGACTACA
>JAJIZL010020033.1:549916-561267 GCA_023969395.1 Amblyomma maculatum | reverse complement strand
CCTGCCCAGAGCTCCTGAACGGACCTGGGCCCATATATAACATCACACTCACCTTGAGCATTCGGTTGCATTTTTTTCTTTTTGTTTTGCAACGAACTGAATAATATTTATTTGCCGTTGTTGAAGACGGAAAACACCTATGCGTTCGACGAGGCCAGTGGCTACATGCTCACTTCTTATGTACCTCGACATGAACCCGTCATCTACCTATAATATTTTCCATTTTTGTTTCCCTGCATTAATTGTTGGCTGCCCCTGTGCAAACAGCCCTACGTACAACATCATGTATTTAATAAAGGATTTCCCCAAATATAGAGTCGTGTATAAGCAAATTATGCACCTTCCTCTCTTTATAAAGTACTGCCTGGCATGCCACGTGATAAAGTGCTTGGCCCTCGGAAATTTTTCATTTGCATAGCATATTTACCCGATATTGTTAGTCGTCATTAATCGGTATCGGTTAGTCGTCATTAATTGCGTCATTTAAAGGTTGTGTTTGACTAAACGTATACTAGGTCTTGAAGTCAATTCATCAAATCGAGGTGAATGGTTTCTCTAATAGATGTTGATCTCAAATACTGACAAGACAACGCTTGCTCCCTTGCATGTAATCAAAGTTACCCGCCTCCTAACTATCTTTTTGATAATTTATTATATAATTCTTCAGCAGAGTTCAATATCTAGGTATAAATATTTCGCGATATCCTGTTTAGCCATCTCAAGTTAGGAGGATAATTAACAACACAAAATAGTTGTGAGCTACTTTCGACGTATTTGAAATGAAGCTCCTCCTTCAGTTACTCTGCAAGGTGAAGTCATGCTCTCATGCTCTCAGACATGCGACTATCTAGGAGCGTGCTCAGCTGAACCCAATTAACGCGACTGAAGTGTTTTAAAAGCATGCAGTTTGTTTTAGCTATGTTCAACACTCGTTATTCACCACTGCCAGTAAGAACGCGCAATGATTGCATAGCCTCAAGGCGATCGTAAAAGCGCAAGAACCTTTCTGCTATAAAAATAATAAGTTTCCTCATAATTATCCTCTTGAACCAGCTTGCTATTTCGCACAGCGTATAGACTTCGATTAGGCTGCCTATGTACCGTGAGCTGTCCACGACCAAAACCCACTATTTTGACCCCGCCGGGGTGGCGCAGTGGTTACGGCCCTCGACTACTGTTCCCAAGGACGCGGGATCGAATCCCGGCCTCGGCGGCAGCTTTTCGATGGAGGCGAAAAGCAAGGCGCCCGTGTGCTGTACGTGCGATGTCAGTGCACGTTAAAGAACCCCAGGTGGTCGAAATTTCCGGAGTCCTCCACTACGGCGTCTCTCGTAAGCTGAGTTGCATTGGGACGTTAAACCCCACAAACCAACCAACCAACCACTATTTTGTTTTGCCAAGACAGGAAAAACCAAATATCATACTCGCATGGACCATCGTTCTCGCAAACCCAATTCTTTTCAAGCCAGCCATAATGGTGCTTATCTATTGTCAGTATTGTGACTGCCTGACAGATGATAACATTGCCAGTGGCGCGGAAGGCGGTTTTACTTTTGCAACATTACAAGAAGGACGGAAGACTCGCACTAGTCCAGCAGACATCAAATCATATTGTCATCTAATAATTGCTTTTCTTCCATCGGCTGCTCAGGTCGCCATGTAACAATATTTTAAGGTTAATCTTTTCGTAATGTCCTCCATTTAAAGCGCCATAGAAGCATGTGGGATGAAAAAATATAACACAGATCTCAGCGACGCAATAAGATTATAATGTGCCTGCACAAAATCCCCCTTTTTAAGATTCTATTGCGGCCAGGTGAGGCCTCGGCGCTACAGCGTTGTGAGGATCGTGCGCACCGGTCGCGTCTTTGAAGAAGGATAAGTTTAGCCACATTCAGCTACTGTTGAATTCAAGGTCAAGCCAATAAAAACGATGGGACGAGTGAAAAAAACGATAATAACGCTTTCGCACCAGCTTCACGTAATGTGTGGAGAGGCTGTAACATCATCTGCCGTCAAAATAAAGCCGGAGCGTCGCTCCAGCTTTGACCAATGGGAATGAGTTGGCGCCGTGCCATCTGCAGACGACCAGAGAGCAGGGGTGTCGCTCCCCTCCCTCTATGGTAAAGACAGCTAAACCAAGTTGACCTAACTCCTAACTAAAGGGAAAACGTGCTCACGACTTAACCCAGAAAATAAGGAACGATGTTTTGTTTACTTCAGATAATCTCCACTCTCCACTGCACCTAACTGAAACGTGTCACGTGTTCTCATAACGTGGCCTCTCCAATTGACGAGTGAACTCAGCCTTGTTCAATGACCCTGTGATGTCAGTACAGGCGCCTCCGATAATTGTCAAACTGGGGCTTTTAACGGTAGGGATGTAAAAATGAGACAACTAACAATACGTCATTCCTAAATCGATTTAACGCAACAGCGGTAAAGGACCTGATCTGTAGGAAATGGGGGGTCGGCATTGGCGCTGTGAGCAAAAAAGTACCAGGCATGGCTTTGGCAGGTGGTAGCTGGCAGGGAAAAAGGTAGGACCTGATTCGCCCTTGGACGGTTTGACGTAACGAAAGCATGTGTATGACAGAGCTCATGTGAGGGTATTGAGTGAGGGTGGGATACGAACCAAGCTTCTAATCAGTTCAGTTCAGTCGTGTCCGACTCTTCGTGACCCTATGGACCATACCACGCCACGCTTTCCGGTCTGTCATTATCTTCCTAACATCACATAACTAAGCTTCTGATAGCACCCTTGAGTTCCGTGCTTTTACACGCTGCCCATAGACTGCGCATGCCCGCTCTACGGCTTGTGCAAACAGGGGCACTATTTAGGTCTGACATTTTTCGCATAACATGACCGATTACAAATGAACACTGATTATACGCCCGAGTTAATTGAGGCATCATATTACGGGTTAGTATTTAATCGACGAGAGGTAAATGTACACCTAAAAGAAGGCGCAAGGGAAGCAATAGAGAGGAGCCATTAACGATATCCTTTAATATCCTTAAAGTGGAGGATAACTGTCCCTCTTACTTGCGTTTTGCCTCGACGCCTTTCTACGGAATAAAATATGAGATTTGGTGACTTATGGACAGATTGTTTAATTTATTTTCTAGGTGAGGATTACCTTTGCATTCCCCTATAGAAGCGTCTGTGATGCACAAAGAAGCTTCTAACCTTATCATTCTTTTTAAAGTAGAGAAACGAGAAAATTTAAATATATTCAAGTCCACAAGCATTGTTCACAAGCCATCCGTGTCTGATCTGGTGTTCGGCACAAAGCATTTTTTAGGCTTAGTCTACTTCTATTTAAAATCTGTACATTCTTATTATATCTCTATGTATTTTTTATTCATACATTCATATTGGTGTTAAGGGGTAGTACAAGTTAGAAAAGGTTCGCCAAACAAAATCGATGAAAATCGAAAAAGCGATAAAGGGAACTCACAGTCCACTAGCTAACGTTTCTACAAAAGGCACTGTTTTAGTTTGGACTGCGCGGTCATCGCTAGCCAGCTCCATATATGCTTTTGCTTCCTGAAAAGATAAGGAGGGGAGATGAGGTGAGTATAGGGCAAAAAAAGAAATCTTTGGAGATGGCACTTGTCCCAACTGGGAACCTTTAATATTCTGGCGGGAAAGAGAAAATAAATGATCGGCAGTAGCAGAGAAATCTACAGGCCGAGGCAGATTATGAGTCGATACAAGGAGCAGTATGGATATTTGCACGTGTTTCTAACAGAGAATTAACGATTTTTGAGTGCCCCGTGACGAAAAAAAGCAGTAGCGGAATGCTTGAGCACTACGCTCCGGAAGGGGGGAAATACTAATATAGGCTTGTCTAGATAGCTAATGCGATATAAAAAGGGTAAATAATTAAAAGCAGGTTGGTAACCTCGTGAAACAATCACGGGCAGTAAACAACAGGAGAGCGAGGAGCAGGTTTTTAGTCACCTGCCAGCTGGCTGAATGTACCCCAAATGTTTTTGAAAAAAGAATGATCAGAATTGCAAAAAAGTCAAGGACATGATGGTTGCTAGGAATGTAGCATTGAGAAGCCTAGGATGATGAACAGTAATAAAGTAGTTGTCAAAAGCGAGAAAGAAAATATTTAGAAAATAAAAATATGATGCGCTACCAAGGCAGACCAGCAAATATATAAACAGCAAATTGATTCGAGGAGAAATAAATTTATCATGAAAAACTAGAAACGAAAGGTGAAATTATTCTCTAGTGTTGCTGCTGTTCAGCAGGTTATTCTATTATTTGCAGTTGATTGCGCTCTGTCTATATGAAAAACTAGAACTTGTAGAACTTGTGTAGAATTTGTGTATAAAGTGTTGAAGTAGGGTACTGAGGGGTCGTATTCTAAAAGACTGAGGGTTGTTTTTGACACTGAATATGTAAAAAGAAGCCGATTTACCACATCAACACTGAATGTTGAAACGATATTCAGAGAATCGTCTGCTATGAAATATCTTGGAGTAAAACTCACGGATGACTTCATCTAGGATATTAAGATCGGTTTTTTTTTTTACACAGGTTCACTTAACCCCATACTTTAGACAAAATTGTAAAATTCCTGAATTTATGTGAAACTGGAAAAATGGAATTGGTTGCCCTTTTCTTCTCGATTACGGCCCCTGTTTATGAGAGCTGCTCACAGCAACAACGTGCAATACTGTAATGCACTGCAGCCCTATTGTTTTGCAAATGATATACCTATGTGATCACAGTGTTCAACAGACGTTTGAAACAAAAACCAAGATTAAATTTCGTACTTGTACTTAGTAAAAAATCATTAGGCGTCAGTACGTTAATGATGTTATCTGCGTAAGTCAGCACCATAGGTTTCAAAAATACTTTAATATATTGTGAACATAGTAATAAATTAAATACAAATTTTGGTTTGCTAACATAGTTTGCGACTGAAATAGTAATCATCTTAACTGGGTAGAGAATAGCCCCACATGTGGATTTTTGTACCAAAGTTACAGTAGGCTAAAAGGTGGTGAGCATCGGGGAAGCGTCTCTTTTCACAACTGGCAACCATGGCAGCTAGTTTCTCCCAGCCAAAGACGAAAACAAGAAGATGAGGGATACCTATCTCCAAGCACATTTGTATGAGCAACAAGGGGGAAACAGACAACCGTGAATATTCAGATGGTAATTATCCACGTGCAGAAACCTATATGAAACACAAACATCTTCAGGTGCTTCTTTACACAGTTCAAGCTCTTAAGGTATGAAGACTCAAAGCGAGTTTATTTTAATTTTATCATCACCAGGACAAGCCAGATCAATAGAGTAAGTAGTTGATATTGACAGAATTTACGTGAGCCGAGAATATTCACGACGATCTGTTACCGACGTTTACCAATAGTTTTCCCTATTGCCAAGATATATAGTAAACCAATGGACACTGAACTAACTGTCCACATTTGAAAATATAATTTGATTTCAAGGAGGATATACAGAAATAAACGCCACGTGTGGGTAGGTGCCGTAAAAAAATATGGTGATTTTATTAGACGAACAAAAGTTTTTGAGGCTGAAAATGCTACAATCAATAATATTGTTACATATATGCCCTGCATCGCTGGAAGTTGAAGATGACAACGATCAGCAACAGTGACACAGAAGAAGACAAAGTGGTAGCAACGGTTGATGCTAGAATAAGGTCGACGCTGCTGTGTTTCTGTGTTCTGTGTGCGGTGCCAGCCTGGACTAACCTTCGGGGACTAACCTTGCCATGTATCAATATACTGTTCTCCAAACACAGTTCATTTGAGTCCGTTATCAGCTTCGTACGATTAACCTTAAAGGGGGGAACTTATGGAAAGGTTCTGGTTCTACTTTCGGGGAATCGGCTTCCATCTCCAAATTCAAGTTGCAGTCAGCTAAGAAATTTATTAAAAAGCTTCAGTAAAATAAAGCTTTATAGAGATGCAACAACGTGTGCTTTTATTAGGAGTTTAAACAGTGGCGACCTTAAGCACCTTTCTACCCTTTGAAAAATTCGTACAGCGAAGAAGGTCGAGGGTTTACCTTATCAAGTGGCAAAACTAGCCCAGTGAAATTATTTGATAGAAATACATTGGCATAGGCTTCGTGCGTCGCCTGAGAGAAAAAAAAAAAGCGACCATAGCGATTGTGGGTTTTGACGAGGTGATTTAAGAGTGAAAAAAATAACACAGAATAAATGGTCACTAAGAGCTTCTTGTGCTCCATGCTTCGGCTTTGCTATAAGTTGTAAGCAAACCATGCTTACGCTCGAAGTGACAGTGTAGTATTGTGAAAAGTATTTTTGTTTAAATAGGTGCGCCATTTAGCAATGAAAGTCCACGTTATCTCCGACAATTTTAGGCAGTGCACAAAGCCATTCTTGAGTAAACGTGACGTGAGAACAAACTTTGCTTACTACGGTGATAAATGTAATTGTATATGGCGCAAACACTCTGATATTGTCTTTCCATTGCGTTCGAGCTCAAGGTTTCGCGCAGCAAAAAACATTTAAAGCGGGAAAGTTGAAATAACGTATATTTTTGTTGACTACTGCTGCATTTCGCAATTCAATGATTTCATAAATATATTCCGAATTTAAATCCCCATCTTCACTTCGGCAGCTACTATTCCTTTTGTAATTAGTTACCAAATTGAAGGTGAAATGAACTCGATTAATTAACTGCAGGGAGGGAATCACGAACAACGAAAAGGTTTCTATGAGAAACGAAAAACCGACTCGCCCCTGGCAAGCGTGTGACATGGATTTTCCTCTTACTTATAAATTTAAAGAAGGAACATCGTTCAGCAGAGCAGAGGAAGCCAATAGCGAGCCAACGAACCAAAAGACAAATAACCGACGTGAAAAAAAAAAATCGATTGCTTTTTCCGAGAAATCCTTGCAGAAGTATTCGCGGAAGGAAAAACCGAATTCGCACGCCGCGGAGGAAAGCCAAATAGATGTCTGCGCGTATATTGCCAGAACGAGGAGATACTGTGAAGGCCGTTCGATGAAATTCACTGCCTCATACCTCGCAAGTAGTTTTTCACTTCTCGAAGTGTTTACCAAGGGATCAAGCCACCGACTCGAAGGACGTTTCACACGCCACTACGAGTCTCTCGAATATGCGAAAGTTACTCGGTTTTCACGGGGTTGGACACGACTGAGTTTTATTTGCATTCGAGGCAGCTATAGTTCGTCGTGGAGAAATGTTTCACGGCAGAGTGTCCCGACGAATGCTAGAGAACGTTCATGCTTCTTCCTATATTGATATATCTTGATGAGAAATATAGAACCTTCGAAGGTACTTGTCAGTATGATTAAGAAAATGACAGTACGGGGCTTATATACGAGAAGAAGTGATGCCAAATAACGTTTCTACTTATCGTACATTTCACAAGGGCAACATTCTTTACATCAGCACGGACCATAAATGAGCGAAATAAGAATGGGGTATCACACTCCTTGATGTCATGGCACATACGTTTCCTGTTTGTTACCTTAGGCAATTTTGCTCGATTAAGTGAGGGACTATATAATGTACACAAAGTTGATACTGTGGTAATCTCAGAATGTTTCACGGGCACTATTATGTCAATAAGTAATCATGCGTCAAAAAAAAAAAAAAAGAAGCCCAATTCATGGGTAAGGACTGGGTGCTATGAAATAAGCCATGCATTTTGCGAAACACTCAAATCTCACGTTTGATAGCACGTTCGCTATAAATGATGAATGCAGTGCTATTCAACCTTCTATAGAAAAAATAAGTGAAATAAAATAATTTATGTCAGCAAGTGCGTGATACGGGATCGCTGCTATAAACTAGCTACGCGGCAAAGCGTGGTGATCTCATTTATATTAAGCTTGATCCCTGTGTATTTTGGTTTCTAGCTGTGTTCTGGATTGTTATGGTTATTCCGCATATCAGTACGAAATAAGTCTAATTATGCTAATGTACTTCTACATTTAGCACTCTTTACTGAACGGGACAGATAATAAATGCTTATTTTATTAAATGTGATGTTGATAATGTGATATTCAATCAATCCGACATTTCTAACTTCGAATGATTTATTCGGTATCTTCAGACCCATAATGAATGAAAATATTGTCTTTGAGCCTTATGGAACTTGTGCTTTCATAGTATATAAGTGAACCAGAGGGAATGCTTTATTGTGTGGGTGAAAGTTCGACATAGTCACAAATGTTTTAATTCCTGTTCAATTTCGCCCGCTTTTGTTTGAGGTGTAGGCTTAGCGCGAAAGAAATAGGAGCAAGAGTGGGACGCAGCACAAGCGCTAACGTACAACAGAAATAATTTGGCAGCAATATACCTAGCGGAGGAAAGGTGACCGGTAGCGATTTCAAATGTATAAGCTTCCATCTAACTGAAACTTCCACTCTACTGTAAATGAGTCTTGTGGCGCATTATACGGCTGGCTACAAAGCCGGATGATGATTTAGCGCAGTCTGTAAATTGTCACGAAATAGACACCGAGCACTTTTAATAGCATATAATTAAGAATCATTACAGATTGAACACTAAGCTTTACTGCGCATGACGCAAAAAAAAATTACTATATTTGGCTGAGTTGTGCGAAGTCGCAGTGCATGTGCTGCAGCTAAAATTCTTCTTTGCTTTTGAGGAAGCCCAAGGGTAGAAAACCACTGAATAATTTGCTATGAACTTTATATAAGAAAATGAAATGTATGCTTTTATGAAGCAGTACCCTGAAGACGTTTAATAGTCTTGCTAATCTTTTTAGGACCAGCGCACGCCAGGCGCGCTTTCGGTATCGATGTTCAAGTGCCCATGGAAAGATATTTACTAAAATAATGGAACGTGCACGAGATATGCCCCGCCGGGGTGGTGCAGTGGTAAGACGCCCGACTACTGTGCCGGAGTTCCCGGGTTCGAACCCGACCGCGGCGGCTGCGTTTCGATGGAGGCGAAACGAAGTGGCGTCGTGTGCTGTGCGATGTCAGCGCACGTTAAAGATCCCCAGGTGGTCGAAATTACTCCGTAGCCCTCCACTACGGCTCCTCTTTCTCTCTTTCCACTTTCATTCCCTCCTTCCTCCCTTCCCTTACGGCGCGGTTCGGGTGTCCACAGAGCAAGTGTGACAGTTACTGCGCCTTTCCCTTCCTGTGAACCAATTTAACTTTAACGAGATATAGGTACCCCATCAATCCTCTCTGTAGAGCAAACATTTTCAAGCTAGGTTTATTTGCACGGAACAAATGAGCAATTGGAAATGATGCGCCTCCAATTTCCCCTCAGCTCAACCCAGGCTATCGTGCAAGAAAAAAAAAAAAGGAAAAGAAGTCACAAAGGCGGCACGTCCCGCCCGCGTAACCTGGGAGCATCCAATGAGCGGGCGAGCCCAGAAGTTCCACTGACGTCAGTGGGGAGGCTTGCACGCGGTGATGTGTCGCCTCGATCGGTAGGGAGCGGTCGACAGGTGCACTTTGTAAAAATTGGATTCAAATTATCGGCTGCACGCAATGATTTCAAATTTGGCTCCAATACTCTACCTATCTTGATTTCTTGGGTTAGAAATTTCACCACCAGTAGCATATCAGGTGCCCTTTAAGAAAATGGCCAAGTGTGCTGCCACAGAAATGTTAATCCGAACTGTAAAGTTATTTATGCAGTTCGAGTGGCTGTGTCGTACTGGCTTTAACACGTCAGTAGTGTACAGCTGCTTGTAGGTTCAGCTTCCTTTTAGAAGATGTCATGCTGATCTATTCAAGTGAATAATAAGGTTTACGTGTTCAGTGTTTTACACAAGCGCTAATAATAGTATCAGGCTCTGTATCGCCATTCATATTATTTTAATTTCTGTAATACGTAGCACGTTACCTGCCGTGCATTCCTGCACTATTTTCGAGCGCATGAACCCTGTCGTCACTGTTTAGCTGCCTTTGAGACGCTGACCTTTGAGCTGACTATTCAGTCACATTCCCCGCTTGCTCTTGGCGCCAGCCTCAGAGACCAAAATTATTGTAAAGATTTTTCGGTGTGGTTTAGGTTTGGGAGATATACGCAGTCCGAGTGATTCCGCGGAGCTAAGACGCTGCCGCGGCGAGGCACAGAAGCGCTGCTCCTATATTGGAAAATAACCATGACGTACGAATGTGTAAAAAAGTATTTGGTCCTTGCATTGCAAGCGAACGCAGCAGTACCCTTTTAAGCGACGAACGAATTTTCAAATCCCGTTAAAAAACGCGGGAAGTATCCTTCTCGCTAAACAAAAGAAGGTCGTGCTTATAATCCTCACTGATTTATGAATGGCTCTGTGTGAGTGTTCCTTCTGTCGTTGTCTAAGTCGCGATTCTCTTCTTCAAATAGATTCTACTTGCAATACTGCGGATTTCTAGTACGTGCAGCAGATAGAGTATGTATGCTCTGAATAAATTGTTTTGCTCATAAATGTATACAGGTTCGATATTATTTCTAAAGAGCAAGTAATATATTATTCCAATTGAATGAATTTAGTTTTGGAGCAAGAAGTTTACAACGTACAGTTCACCACTTAGCGGTGCGATGTTGTCGTGGGTATACCGGGTGTTTGTTTACAACTGTTTACAGACCGTTATTTTAAACTCTGCGAGGGACGTGTCGGTGCGCTCAGTAAATGCGGATTGTAGAGCAAGTGGAGCGCTCACTGATTAAAAAGCGAAATAAGTAAAAGTAACCAATCAACAGTTTCTTTTTTGTGTGAATTTAGCGGCCAATATTTTTACTGAAACATTGAAGGCCGTGAAAGTAAAAGCCAAGCTCAAGTACGCATCTCAATATATAACTTCAAAAATGTGCATTCTTTCGAAATGGTTGGCCCCTCGATATTCCTAATGTTGAAATGGCTTCCCTCGCAATTATATTAGAGGAAATACGGAAATCGCTTGTCTATTTTTATACTGTAGAAACAGTTAACGTGATTTCTAGGACAATGCTCTACGTCCTGCGGCGCAATTTTAAAATGTGGAATACGGGAAGACAACTCGGTGCTGGCAAGTCCTCGCGCAAGCGGCCATTGTCAGGTTATAAGGCCAAACGCTGATTGGTTGCCGGAGTGCCTGAAGCTGTAACCGTGGGAGTGGCTGAGGAGAAGGATCTCTTGCAAGTTTACATGGCTTTTCGCTTCTTGATGGGTGTGTGAACCTACATGGCCCCGTGAAATGGCCTTATTTGGAGGTGCTCAGGCTGTGAGCAGCTGACATATGCTTTCGTCACGTGACATTTCTTGTGCGCAAGCTGGCTCCGTGGAAGTCGATAGCTTCACATTAATGTGGGCGGACATGCCTAGACAACTCCGTGTATCAGCTGAAAGG
>JAJIZL010020033.1:511738-544112 GCA_023969395.1 Amblyomma maculatum | reverse complement strand
TGGATGGATGGATGGATGGATGGATGGATGGATGGATGGATGGACGGATGGACGGACGGACGGACGGACGGATGGGATGGGATGGATGGCTGAATGAATAAGATATAGGAGCATAAACCCCTTTCAAACAGGGTGGTAGCAGTTGCTATCGTGTCGTGGTTCCCACTATATCTTATTGTTTTAGATCAGCTAACTATACCATCATTCTATTTATTAAATTTTTGTTTCTACATAACTAAAATTATGTTAATTTTCTGCTTTTAAGCCACCAATCTCCCAATGGTAATTTGCTAGCTTCCACCGCAGGTTCATTCACCCGCTAACTGGTATCCCTAAACCCCAGGGCCTCAGGAAGAATGACAGTGCCTGCATCGAGTTCCGGATGGATACCATCTCATTCGAGTATAAGATGGTTAATTGTTTCTATAGATTTACCACATAATGCACATTTCTCATCTTCATTGTTAAATTTCTTTTTGTAGCTGCGTGGTCTAAGGCACCATGATCTACCTTCAAAAAGTAGGGCACTGCCTCTTGAGCTATCTAAGAAAGCTTCCTTCCTGATCTTCCTTTTCTCCTTTCGGGATAGTTCCACACTGTTTCTTTTCCATAAAACTTATCCAATTATTACCTTTTTTTTTCATATGTTGCTTAACGCTGTTTATTTTTTCGTCCTTGTGACCCGCATACTTACTGGTTAATTTCCTAGTTCTTTTCCTTTATTCTGAGTCAACGCTTTTTAGGTATAGGTATTGAAATACTTTAGCTGCCTATCTATTACTGTCCAATTTCCTCGGGCTTTCCTCATATAATATTTTACTCTGTGTTTCCCGTACTTCGAAAGATACCCAGCCCATATCTCCCTGTCTTGTCGCATTTGGGGTTTGGCCGTGGGCACCCAGTGCTAATCGTCTGACGGCTCTCTGATTTATTTCTAATGTCGACTGTTTCAGACGCGCCCCTCCCTCTGCCGGCGTAATGCATACTTCCCCGGGGGGGAATGACCAAATGGTACTGTGCTGGTGCCAGAATAAAAGCTGGATTAAATAACTAGCATTCAACTAAACACAAATGTCACGTACCTGCTTGATCCGCGCTAAGCTGCAAGTAGTAAAGCAACGTTTATACTGATTACAAGATGTGTCCTCATTTGACCGACCCTGAGTTTTAAAGTCCTTCTAAGCGGCGTTGAAACCCTTTTTGCTTATATTCTCCTGACTTACACGAGTGCCGCGACCGCGCCTGTTGTTCCGCAGCAAATCAGGTGAGAAGGGATATCTTTTCGATTTGTCGCGTGTGTATATTGGCATGCCTTCGAATTTGACTTCTTGCATACGCTAATGCATGAAGGGTAACAAGCATCTCTGGATATGCTGTGAAGAGACGCATTACAAATTTATTGCTAAGAGCCTTGTATTAACTGCAATGCAATGTCTCATTTGGGGAAAAAAAGTGGTCATGAGCTGAGCCTTGGAAAGTGCGAAAGCTTTTTTCGTTTTACATTCACTCCAGTATTCATTTAAAATTGTAAGGATATATGCATCCGAGCTACGATCATGACCTTTTACTTCATTATTGAACAAGTAGAGTCCTGTTGTTTGAACCAGTCACGATTATAAAAAAACTACAAGTGAGAAGTCCTAATCAGAACACAACCGCTAGATGATTGTTCTAGATATTAATTGATTGTTATGAACATGATATATTTGTTATCGTTTTTATTGAATATGTTCACTGCTATGCTTTTGATAAATAATATATGAAACCTTAATTTTAGAATACTTTGCAAGAAAATGTCTGGAATTTCTGAATATAGATGTTCTAATTTGTGGAACTTCATTAGGCCCCCAGCCATCCAGCGACGGGTCACAGCTGCGCCTCTCTACACGCATATGATAAGAGCCCTTCCTCAGTGGTTGTCACGCTGTCCCTCAAACCAAAATCTGCAGCGATCTACTAAGCTTGTCAACCCCTAGTTCTGTTAATCGGGCGCTCCCGGCGCTGACGTTATTGTTCAGTCTGTAAACGATGGTGGCATGATTCAATGTATGAATGGTCACTGAGAAAGTTGCGCACCCTCTCACTCTCAAACATCATGAGTTTTATTGCCAACCATAGCTTTCTTTTTCGCTTTTGTTGTTTGCCACCCTCTGGTTTCTGTCTGTCTCCTTCCGCATCTTTTCCTGTTCAGAACTAGCGTTACGAAGCAATCAGGCCGCATTCTGTCGAGAAAACAAAAACGAAATATGTGTACATGGAAGAAAAACTTCTAAAAGAAACTGAACATCAAGCACGGAAAGAAGTGGACACCGTGTCGGGAAAACCACAAGGGTGGTAAAGTGCTGCTTGGGTAAACAGGCATTTATTCATACATATAGAATGGAGAGCTGGGCTAATTGGTACATATTTCTAGAGATTAAAAACAGCGGAAGGATGCAGACAAAGTACAGGGGACAACACTGGGTTAACAGCTGAATTTATTTCTAAGCCATTAACAGTGATATATAACCATCAGCAATGCATGCACACATTGCAAGAAAAACAGTAACGAGGGAAATGAAAGGCTCGTCACAGTACGCTAATTGATCTCTGAATGGTGGTAAGCTATTTCAGGCTGTGTGTATTCAAATCTAGGAATCTGGTTCGGTAGCTCTAAGACCTGTGTGGAGGCTCTGTGGGTGGTCTTTTGAACATCTCAAGGCCTACCTATCTTCGTCGGTAATTGACTAACGTGACGTGTATGCATAGAAGAGAAATTATGTATAGTCTCTAATGCAGCGCAAACCTTAAAAAGCATTTATTTGGGCCGGTTTGACACCTTGCTAAATGAAATGATGGACATAATGAGGCTTCAGCTTAACCCTTCCTATTGCTCCTTCATACTGTGCAGCCATCTTTCCCTCGTTCTGCCCTTGATATTCGTAGCTGGAGGGTATATATGAGGTTGAATTTTTTAGAAAAAAAAAATCAGCTTTTAGCCCAGTGTTCTCTTGTGCACATCTCTGCGTCCGCATCTTCAATCTCTACAAGGTATTCGTTGAAACTTATTTTGCTCTTAGAAACGAAAGCAGAAAACAAAACTGAGCCTCTTCCACTCCGCAACACTGAATTTATCTAAAGGTGCGCAGAAGAAACATACAACTCCTGTGTCTGTTGCGGCCGTGTTTTCAAGTTGAGGCCACACCTACTCCATTTGTCTGGCGACCTTGGTCAATTCTTTGTCTGTTCATAAGCGCTAAACGAGCGGGTAGGTCAATATCGCAAAGTGTCCGGGCGTGCCTCGCGTTTCACTCTGTCGCATTTGAATGCATCTCATCGTGCATGGCGTGCCGCCCTGTCATTATCACGCGAGGAGAAAGCGAGCTGTCGATGTGACAGGAGTTAAAGGTCATCTTTTCACTAAGCAGGAGATTTGATCAGTACGAGGTCACGAATACTACTTATTTTAGCCGGCTTGTGTTAACGCCGTCCCAGTAGACGTATTTGAAGAGGATACATTCTATCAGGGCCAAGAATTTAGGATTTTGTTCCTTCCTCTCACAATGGGATTCACTAAGTTTATAGACGTCCCAGCCAAACTACCTAAATAATGAAGCGCTAAAGGGAACGTATTCTTTCCTATTTGAGAGGCAAATGACTTGAGCTGTTTTTTTTTTTTTTTTTTTTTAGGCAAAATTAGATTCAGGTCTGATGCGGTATATTCCTGACCAATATTAGGACCGGTAGTGCGGGGCAATTTATTTTTTATATTTCATGCAGGCTCCACAACACGCCTGCAGCGAAGCTCGAACGATCTTTAAAATATATATAATTGGTTCATAGGAAGGGAAAGGCGCAGTATCTGTCACACTTGCTATGTGGACACCTGAACCGCGCCGTAAGGGAAGGGATGAAGGTGGGAGTGAAAGTGGAAAGAGAGAAAGGGGAGCCGTAGTGGAGGGCTACGGAGTAATTTCGACCACCTGGGGATCTTTAACGTGCGCTGACATCGCACAGCACACGGACGCCACTTCGTTTCGCCTCCATCGAAACGCAGCCGCCGAGGTCGGGTTCGAACCCGGGAACTCCGGACAGTAGTCGGGCGTCTTACCACTGTACCACCCCGGCGGGGCTTTAAAATCGCACCAAAAGCGTTTCGCAGTATCACTGATAAAATATTCACGCACACCGTAGACGACGGCCTGGGTTCCAGAGACCACTTAGAGAGGGTCATTTTGCTCCGAGAAAGCTTTTAGGCGTCCTGAAATATTTATTCCTGAACGGCGAACTGGTCGCCGCTTTCCGGCTTCTTATTAAATTGACAGATATTTTACACAAATGGCGCTGTCTAACCGCATTGAAGTTTTAAGCCTGTGCCTTACTTTCGGAAGCTCTCTAATTTGAAACTATTTTGCCGCTTTGTTTGGAACGTTTTTTTTTTTGAGGTATATATCTTACTTCTTAAATATGTGTAGGTTCCTTTGCCACTAAGGGCCGTCCTTTCTTTACTGCTAAATACACTTCACTTTTCTGAAATTTTTTTTAGCCGGTGAAATAGGCGCAAACTGGATATCGACTGTTTCCTTGATAAACAAGCTGTGTTTCGAGAACATCGGATGCGTCAATTAATACAGTAGACTATATTCATAGAGCCTAACATACACGCGTAGATATCGCTGATGCCTTAAGTAAAAATACGGCCTTTTTAGCCTCAATACCGAAAACAAAATATTTGCCCAGAGTACTGAGTTTGAGTATCGATGCCCTTAATGTTGTAGAAATATGCAAGATTCTTAGGAAACCCGCAAACCTGTTTCACTGAAAGAGTGATTTTAGATAACATTGTCACCAAGCCCTAAACGCCCTGATGACAGTTACGGCAAGGACGATAATGAAACAGCCAGCTGATGCCCTCCCTACTTCCTTCACGTGCTGACGGTCCCTGGCGGCGCAAGATACTGAGGTGCAGCAGCCAGGTTCTTCTCTGACTTGCATCAAGGTTGTTGCTGTGCCCGTATCTTCATAACTGAAGTGATTCCCTGCATTTTACAGTCCCACTAAGCGAAAAGACGATTTCATATAGTCATGAGATAGCTCGGGAATAATGACATCGAAACATTTACTAGCCTTTTGGTGACTTTCTTGCCGTCACGTTGCTATATATGTTCATCTGAACAGAGGTACACATCCACTGTCTCCACGTGGCTGAAAATGTGGCTGGAAAGGTGACCTCTGTTCATATCGTGCTCTCCCCAAGGGCGCTGTCTTGATTGAACGCGCACGAACTTCTATGACTGTGCGGGCACTTATCGTATCTGTATGTTCATTGATTCAGTTCCAAAAAGCGGCGGCTAATAAAAAGGTTGAAGCTTTTGAACAGTTCGTGCGAGACTGATATTGCTTTCTGAAGATGATTTTCCAAAGCCACACATTGGTTAAGGAAAAAAAAAAAGCAACGAAATTTCGCAACAAAACAAGTGCTTCAAAAGAGGCGAGATAGTAGCGTAGTGTCTGAAAGTTACTCATTTCTAAGGTTCAACTACGAGCTAAATTGGAGCACGTACAGGCGGTGCACCACTGCTGCATAGCTGCGTACTTTATTCAACACAAGGACGTCGTTTCAACTATTGTATGTGGCTGGTCAGCCCATTACTAGGCAAAACTATTTTGGTTTCAGTATAAACGAAGAAGGCACGGAGTGGAACTGCTGTGATGGCGTCATTTCGTCAAATCTTTGCCGAAAGACCACAACCCATTGTGCTACCCGCAGTGCACTCTTCGCTCCATCGCTGGAATTGTGAGAGCTGTCTTTCATAGCTTCTTAGACATGGGTGCACAAAAGAAACTTGTTGTCAAGTAAAGTGTTTCTACAATGTAACGTTCAATATGTCGATTTCCACAAAAGATTTAGTTTGTCAATACAGTGTAACATCTATACAATATTTTGATGAGAAAGAAATAGCAGGATTCATAGCCCATTTTCGCTAAGTAGGAAAAACAAGTCTATTTCTAAGGAACAACAGGGAAATTGCAAGTTATAAAGAAGCTGTTGTGATTTTGCCATCAATAATAGTAGTGGCACATCATTAAATTTACGGTAAATTGGAACATAGAAAACCGGTCGCTCAAATATTGATTAAAAAAAAGGAGTGGGGCTTTGCACTTCTGTTGAATTTTGTCACAGCCGTTATAAAGTATACGGAGATTATGGTTTTGTTCGAACGGCCTTACCATATGGGCGTTGATGGATTGACCACTTTTTCTGGGATGGTAGCGAGTGAAGCTATTACGGGTCAATTTTGGCAATTTGATGTTATTTTACTCTCCGTTTTCGAGATAATAAGCACCAGGCATTCCTCGTTTCGACAAAAATTTAAAGCATTCAGCTTAACATAGAAATTTTACGATACGTGAAGAACACCTAATGCTGTTGCTTTCACTGAAGCTTGAAAACAATAATTTGCGTGTTTCAGTACAAAAGTGATTCCACATTCATTGAAATGCCAATTCCAAAGCTTTGCAATAGCCCTGCGCTTACTATGTCTACGTAAAAAAGGTCCGAACATTTTGTTTTCAATCATTCATTTAGGTCCCACTAAATTAAGGTAGGCGCTTATTGTAGAGAAGAAGATTGCATGTCGGTGCACCACATAATTTACAGCCAGGTCAAAAAGAAAATGTTCAGGCAGATTCATCATATTTACTGTCTTCTCGTCTGTGTGAAAAACGATATATTTACTAACTATATAAAACGCTTTTATAAGCATATATGCAAGACGATGCCTCGAATACTTTTGTGGGGTCTTCTTATTTTTCTACTTTATTGTGCATGGTTTTGGCCGGTGTTTCGTTCCAGTCGTTTGATAAAAAAGATCAGCGAAAAGCAGTAAAAAGTGCCTAGGTCAACTTCTCTGCCCTGGCTTGTGTTATTTCGCGTTTACATTACTGTTCACAAGTGGGCAAGTGCCTGCCTTCACTTAGTATTGCCAATTTGAAGAATAAATATTTACGAACGCGCCAGCAAATATCCGTTGAAAGTGATCGCGGTCACAGTGCGTTCGGCAGTCAAGCGCGTTTGGAGCACTTCTAAAAGCATAGAACAAATACCACTTTGCTAGAAAAAAACGATACGTGTTCAACACGCTTCCTTCTAATTTGAAAGCAATATGCACTACTCTCAATGCCTCAATTTTTTGTAGTTACAAATAGGTATGTTTAGAGCGTAGAAAATTTAACCATTTCTTTTTAGGTTAATGTTCAGAGAGAAGTTGCACCGTAACAGTGCAGTGTATATGTTCTTTATTCTCAGCTCGAAACTGGGTGTAAGGCAAGCTGGTCTTGTGTCCTATTTCAGTGATAGATAAATTTTAGCAGAAACGTCCTATGGATTGGACCGAATGGCGAAAAAAAATGTAGCAATTATTCCAAGTAGACGTTGGTCATTATAACTTAATTACAGGCGAACAAGGCAGGAGATTTTTAGAATATCTCGTAGTGAACATTTGGTTGCCTCATGCGAAACTTTCAGCCAGTTTCTTAACGTTATCAAAGCGATAATTACGCAAGAGAACACCTCAGTTGAAGTGCCGAACAAAAGAAACTAAAAGAAAAATCGTTAGCTGAAATCTATTCCGAAAAGAAAAAATATAAATACCCACATTTACGCCGTTGCTATTCAGATCATAACAGGCTCTGCGACAGACAAATTGGGCACGCAGCCCTGAGAGTACTCTGTCACAAAGCGAGAGCTGCTTTCAGGGCAGCTGTTTCCCGAAAAACTTCAGATACGCTGTCCTCCTAACGGTATATTATCGCCCGCCTTTTTCATGTTTCTTCCTGATCGTGAAGGTATTCATTTCTTCAGAAAAAAAAAAAAAGATAAAATTGATCACAGAGCCCTGCGTACAATAGGCATCACGAACGATAACGTTGTCTTCAAAAAGTTTATCATTGTATTGAATTTGCTAGAGCTGTTCTGCATGTTTTGCGCGGTCCGGTGAAATAGGTTTTGTCTGCAGTTCTACAGCCTCAAAGCAAGGGCTGGCTGATAGGAAATTAAATATGAATTTCTTTGTGCCGACAGCCCCTCGAGGTGTTCTGATAAATAAAATGTGGAAGCAAAATTCATTGTAGTCTTCGCAATGTTTAGGTGCTCCATATCCGTATCTTATTTCTCTTGTCTGGAAATGGACCGCCTGCGTCGTGTTTCAAAAGCGGGCATATCCTCGAGGTACTCCTTCCTGACTGCATGTAAGCTGCATAAAAACTCCAAGGTGCAAACTGCATTATTACATTCGCTGCCCTCCTTATTTTCAAGCAATGCGTGCATGATTATTGGGTGGAAGAACTCGCACGCAGAAAAATGAACAAGATCGAGTGCAATAAGAATTCCTAATCGAGAGAAGCAATCTTACGTTTCTGCAAGTATATATTCTACAGCTATTACGAGCTAGAGATGACTCTGTTTTATTTTGAGTGTACGAGCTGGATAGGTTGTTTTCTTTTTCTTGCGAAACGAGAAAATGTATACCTCGTATTCACACAAGATAGGTATATTTTTCTTTTCACTTTATTTGTATGTCGGCATAAATATTGAAACTGAATCTGGGACAAAGCTTTCTATTTGATGAATTTTATGTATCTGGAATCACGACAAATTAAATATCTGTCTTACGTTTGTATGCTCCTGATGTTTTTGCTGCACCTCCGTTAAATGCAAATGCATATCCAGTATAGAATAGCGTTTCGACAAGGATTGATATTAGGCGCGTACCTTTTTGCTGGCGCGAAAGAAAAACAACAAATCTTTTTGTGAAATTTGACGATATCTTTGCAGTTCTGTTATATGCCTTCATAATTTCTCTTGTACAAAGGTTCGGGTAAATTGCGCGAATCCTCTCACCTAATGTTAATGCTATGGTAGATGCGGCCATTGTTATCATGCCAAAATAAATAACAACGTTCTTATTTTACTGTACGGAAAGAAACGGCCTGGCTACCATAAAGGCCAGTTGCTTTTTTTCAGTACGATACTTGAGGTGATAATGGGCTCATCGAAATGTCTAAATTTCACAACTCATTTTTATTATAGACTGGCTCTTGTTAATGCGACAGCATTTCTCGTGTAGTGAGGGCCGTGGATAGCATGTGTCACCACGAGCTGTGGTTAGGTTCTGTCATCATAGGAGTGAGAAAAAAAAGAAAAATACTTGTATCGTGTTCATGTAAGACCTCGAGCTACCACCCTTCGATACCCCAGCAGATAGTACTAAGCGCTACTCTGCGCGGACGTTTTTGTCTTTACTGCATTTATTTCGCCCAAATCTACGGACAAGCCAATTTGTCAAATGAAGCATGGTACATGCAATAAATCTATACAAAGTTCAAAATGATCACTTTTTTCAGTGCATTGCTGAATATTAAACCAACGTCCTGAAAAAGAGTTCATAATTTTCCTCGTCTAGCGTATGGATGCCTGGGGCATTAAAGGAAAGGATAGCTGCAGCGCTAGGGAGGAGGAGGCAGTGTCAACAGCATCCGTGCTCTCGCAGCGAGCTCGTCCGCCATGTATGCTGGCCACCGGGTGTGGAATATAATAAAAAGTAAAAATGTAAAAAAAATTGCACCAATTTGCGTAGTTAATCGAATGCGAAGTAGATGCGTAGCACTGCTTATCTCTGCTATACCTTCCCACTGCTTGCCGTCGCACAGCCCGTTATCCTCGAGTTTTTACCGCACGTTTTTTCCTCTTCGCCCCGGCATCCGTTTCACGACGACGCTCAGTGTCTTGAGCAGTTTCCTGACCATGCTCTGCACGTTTCCAGGTTCTTTGTGCTAGATTCTTGCACCACTTAGCTGCAATATCAGAATCAGTAGACTCACCATCCGGCTGCCTTCGTAACCGTTGTAACTTCAGCACCACAAGCACGCGAGCCTGCGCCGCAGTACCAGACAGCCCGGTTTTATCTATTGCAACGCGAAGCAAAGGCGGCGCAGCCGCATCCTCAGCTTTCCTTACACCATCTTAACAAATGATCAAAGACAGACACAAACCAACTACTTTACGCCCGGGATGTTTTGTATGTCGGCATTAATATGGAAACTGAATCTTGGACAAAGCCGGTGGCTAGTAGGCAAGAATGGCCTTGAACAGCCGTTGCCTAGCAACCGTTTCAGCCGTGCTCCGCCCAATGGCGCCGCAGTCAGAGCACAAGCGCTGCTGCTCGCTCCCGCCAGATGTCTTGCTTTGTTTTAAGGCGAAAACATTTAATGACCCATCATTGTCGACAGAAGCTTGTCAGCCGAAGCTTGTCAGCAGAGGTGTCACGCTTTCGAGAGCGAGAGTTCAAAATAGATTATTAAACCTTGTCTCCACCGGGCGTCGAGCCTCCCTCCTTTGCATCTCCAGCCCAGTGCTTTAGCAACAGCGCCGCACTCCGGATCGTGGAACGCTCTTCATAATTGCCCTTGTCTATCGTGAGGAAAAACCATTAGCTGGGTTTTTTTTTCTTTCTTCCTACAGCCACAACAACACATCATTTGTCGTACATTTGTGGTACAGCAGGCATCAGTGGCGTTCGAAATTGATTTACAGAATAGAAAAAGGCGCAGTATCTGTTACAACTCCCGCGGACACATGTACCACGGCGTAAAGGAAGGTCGGAAAGTGGGAGTGAAAGAAGAGAGGGAGATATAGGTGCAGTAATGAAGGGCTACGATCCACTACGCTATAATGGCTTTCACCACATCGCACTTTAGTGGCCCAAAGTGCCCTCTAGGAGGCGAAAGAAACACTCCTACAGCCAAAGCGAGATCTTGGATGGCCGCAGATGCGCCGTGCACGTGAGGAGGCATAGCTACGGTCTTCTCATCAAATAATTTGTCTCCACCGGGAATCGATCCTCCATTCCTCGGATCCTGGGATCCGGCCCCAGCCGAGAGGTTTAACGAACTGATTCACCCCTGCAAGTTTTATGTTTCAGCATGGTATTTATTACGTGCCTTTAAATTCAGTATACAGCTATATACATTATTTACAAAGTAATCAGCCTGTAGGCGAAAAGTTGAATTGAAACATAAAACACAATACCATACAACTAGAATACGACTTAGCATAATTTCACTAAAGCGTTGAAAGGAAAGACAGCACATCATTAATGGCAGCCAGCCCGGTTGATAGTATCTTCGTAAGTATCTCTAAGCTGGTGCACCATCTGGCCGAAATGAGTAGCGGGGGAGACGAGAGCCTAAGCATTCTGATCCAACATACGCGTTTTCCACAGGCTGTGCAGTCCAAGGAGCCATGCCTAGGACTGTAAATAGCGCATCTTAATTCTCCTCTAGCGTGAGGACGACAGTAGTGATGATGATAGGCTAGTCAGCGGCGTATTTCGGGCTACCGTGTACTCAGCAAGAGCGCTCAATCGGGCCTTCCTTTCATGTGAGTGGGCGACATTAGAGTCAGCCTGCCATGATATTTGATTTCACTTACGCCACGGGCAGGAGCTGCCAAATCGGGTGGCTCCTTTCAGCTTGCCAGAACCAGCCTGCCAGAATCAGCCTGCCCGAACCGTTTGCATTTTCGTCACCTTTACGACGCCCAGGCAAGTCCATACGGCTTGGTTGAAGCGTGACTTTATATGTGGGCTAGTAGCTTACGCTCTCGCGACATACCCTCAAAGTAGGAGCTTAAGTGTCCTGAATAATGCAGCCCCTTACATTGATAGGGCGTGACAGGGAAATCATGTAGTGGGTACAAAAACGCTTCCACCGTTGCTTTCGCAATTCAACTGTGGTTAACCAGAGCTAAACCATAGCCAACTTGAGGTTTCAGCCCGCCGCGTAAACCCGGCCGGTAGCCACGTTTGACCTTTGACCTTTAGAGAAGAAGAAGGAGAGGACCAAGAAGAAATAGAAAAAGGAAGAGAGAAAGAAAAGGAAACAGGAAAATCAGAAGTAGAAAAAGAAGAGGAAGAAAAAAAAAGAAAAAAAGTGGAAGAAAGAACAGAACGAGAAGCTACGTCAGCCTTGCTTACGTAACATACCGGGTTTAAATAAAACTAAAATTAACTAAACTAAAGCTAAACCCCAGAAGAAGTAAAAGTAGAAGAGAAAGTTAAAGAAACTGAAGAAGAATAATAAGAAGAAAGAACAGAAAGAGGAAGCTACATCGGTTTAGCTTACGAAACCTACCGGGTTTAACTAACGTCGCAGCTAAGTTTTTTCTTTATTGCATGCTAATTTTTAAATTCTGACTTAAACAGGTCACATCCTGCAACCTGTCATAAACAGTCGCACCAGCATCGTGCTCTCACTGTTCCCACACATCAAAATTCTTGTACAGATATACATGCATGAAGATAAGGTAACAGGGAAAAAGGTCAATCCTGCGCAGCATATACTGCCGGCACCATAGCATGCTTTTTTTAACAGACTTCGATGAACGTGGCGGCTCTGCGTGGCGATCCGTCATGCGGCTCTTCCACCGGCTGAACAATCCCATGAGCATAAAAATATCACATGGAACCTCAGAAGCTTCCATTGTAGGCAAAAATCTCATAGTATTGGGCGTAATATCAAGGTTCTTGTTAAGAATGCGTAGAAGAATGTCCCAAAAAACGCTGCATCACGGCAATACACACAGCAATGATATATTCAGTGGGCTTCAGTGGGCTCAGTGGGCTTTGCGAAGCAAAATCAACCATGTTGTTGACGAGACCTATGCCTTTCGTTATTCAGGTGCTTGCGCTCTTTGGTGTCCTTGCTGTCCCTGCTGGTTCGTCGCCGCTGCTGCTACCCGTGGATCCAACGCTTCTCAAGCCGCCATCTTCTTGCATGCCCGCACCTTTCTGCCAGATGCTTCACCTTCTCCCCGACGATATCATCGTGGCGCTCCGATCTGTGACGTCACCTTCCACACAACATATAAACAGCTGTCCCCGTCCCCTCGACATCAGTGGGCTTGGCGAAGCGAAATCAACCACGTTGTTGACGAGACCTATGCCTTTCGTTATTCAGGTTAGTTATACATATTCCATCAAATCTAGTAACAGATTCATTGTTATCTTGCCAAGCCCACATACATGCTTGTGTATTATGCATGACTGCCTGTATGTGTGCAAATTACTGCTCTGTGGCGACGTTGAGATGAACCCTGGACCGAGCTCTGGCCTCACCTTCGCAAATGTTTTAGAGGGACAGGCTGCAATACTTAAAGGCATTGACGAACTAAAATCGCAGTTGTCTGTTTCCAATGCATCAATAGCGGCCCTCAGTGTTAAACTATGTGAAATAGAAAAAAACTGTGGATTACATAAGCTCGTCCACATGTAAAATTGATAGCCTAGACCGATCTTTACATCATGTCCAATCTGCCATAACGCTGCATTCAGAGAAACTCGTTGACCTAGAAGATTACACCCGCCGTTCGAACTTGGTTATTTATGGAATTCCGGGAGATGAAAATGAAACAGTATCCCAGCTTAAAGATAAAGTAATCGCCGATCTGTTTGAAAACAAGCTCGCTGTGCAATGCCATTCTGTTGGAAGAATTCATAGGCTAGGAAGGAAGGGAGTAAACCGTCCTGTTATTTTGTATCTTCAGAACTATATCGAAAAGCAAGCAGTGCTGAAGAACGCTAAAAAACTAAAGGGAACTAATGTTTTCATTGAAAATGACTATTCACGCTGCACACTTCGAAGGCGGAGATTACTTTGGGAAAGCGCTAAGGGCGAAAAAAACAGTGGGAAAAAGGTGTTTTTGCTGAATGTTAAGCTGCGGATAGATAACGACATATTTGTATGGGACGACCAAAGTAACACTCGGGTAAAAATTTCGCGCTCACCTGCTTTAACGGAACACGCATGACCAGTCCCTTCATCTGCACCAGACTATCTGCGCCTTCTAAACATTAACGCTCGAAGTATAGTAAATAAAACTACTGAACTTGAAAGTATTCTTTTATGCTATGACCCTCATGTGACCGTAATTACTGAAACGTGGCTTCACGAAGAAATAAGCGACCAAGACGTTGTCCCGGATTCATATTCCATTTTTAGACGGGACAGACCTTCTCGTAGTGGTGGGGTTGCTGTCATACTATCCAATGGCACAAAAGGTACATTGTTAGAGCAAATAGATGATCACGAAAGTCTGTGTCTTCGAGTTGACTGCTATGAAGATTCGTTTATATTGTTTGCGACGTACCGCCCTCCTTCCGCCAGCATTGATTTTCTAACTAAAATGCATGACCTTCTTGTGATGTACAGCAGAAAGTGTATAATAATTGCCGGAGATCTTAACTTACCTGAATTCCCTTGGCCCAACCTTTCATCGAACTCACCTCATGAAAGCGTTGTCTCGGACATTATGTTGACTTGTGATCTCACACAAGCAGTTAATATTCCAACGAGAGTACAGGGCACATCATCCTCAGTATTAGATCTGATTTTCCACAGCCGATCACTTAGTGATGTTAGTGTTGAAGTAGCAGATGGCATCTCCGATCACAAGTTAGTACTGTTTACATGCAACATGCGTATAGCTAATTGCCCACCAGTTCGGTGCAGGAAGACCGTTAGGGATTTTACCAGGGCTAACGATGAATCTGTTCTTGATTACCTCGAAATGGCCCTAGATAACTTTTCTGAGGGCGATGTGAATGACCTATGGAACAAATTTAAGTCCCATTGCCATTTTTGCATAGATAACTTCATCCCAAGTAAAACTAAAACTCTTCGCCGAAAAACTCCGTGGATTACCCGCGAAATAATTCATTTAATTCGCAAAGTCAAACGGCTTAGAAAACGCAAGACTAGTAATTGTGTACTTCAAAACCTAAGGCGTGCATTGGCAGAAAAACTTCGTGTCAGCAAACAATATTTTTATTCCAATACATTAGCTGAATTCATCAAAAGTAGCCCTGCCAAATTTTGGCGCCACCTTAATCATGAAGGACGCAGAACCGTCGATCGTGTCAAGGTCGGCGAAAACGTTGTTCGCGACAGGTCACAAATAGCCAAGGAGTTCAATCATTTCTTTCAGTCAGTTTTTTCGAATCCCCGTCCCCACCCTAGTTCTTACAATAACACGACCAGCGTTAGCCCGGAATTCATAAAATATGAAGGAATTTTTGCAATGCTTCTCAATTTGAAGCCAAAATCGTCTTGTGGCCCTGATGGCATCCCAAACGTATTCCTGCGACGTTACGCTGAATCACTAGCACACTTTCTTGTTATTATATTTCGTTCATCACTTTCTACTGGCGATGTTCCATCTGACTGGAGGCTTGCCCGTGTTGTGCCTGTTTTTAAGAAAGGCAACCGCGATCAGTTAACCAACTACCGCCCGATATCTCTCACCAGCACTGCATGCAAACTTATGGAACATATTATTTCGAGCTACATATCTGACTTCCTAGATAAGAACAACGTTCTCTCCCCATTTCAGCATGGTTTTCGCAAAGGGTTGTCGACAACTACTCAACTGGTTTCCACAATACATTTCTTTTCTTCGGTACTCGATAATGCTGGCTAAATTGATGTAATATTTCTCGATTTTAGTAAAGCATTCGACATGGTTACGCATTCCGGTCTATTATATAAACTTGACGAGCTGGGTATACCTCAAACTGTGCTTAATTGGATTTCATCATATCTAGACATGCGCCAGCAGTTTGTCGATTTTGAAGGCCATTATTCAGACTGCCTTTCCGTAACCTCCGGTGTTCCGCAAGGAAGCGTGATAGGTCCTCTTCTTTTTTTAATTTATGTGAATGACTTGACTGCCTCTATCCATGAAAGTGTGAATATTCGTTTATTTGCGGACGACTGCCTGCTCTTCAGGGCTATTAATAATGCAAGTGATTAAGCGGTTTTAAATAAAAGTATTAACGCTGTTTCTGACTGGTGTGAAAAGTGGGAAACTTAACGTCAATAAAACCGTGTTCTTGCGCATCACGAACAAAAAATCGTACCATTCTTACCGATACACTATCAAGGACACCCTTATAACTGAAACCGACAGCTTCAAATATTTAGGAGTTACAATTAACAATCACTTGAACTGGTCCTCCCATATTCAGAACATCTGCTCATCTGCCCGTCGCAAACTAGGCCAACTGAGACATTGGCTCAAGCACTGCACCTCCGATGTAAAGCGTCTAGCATACAATTGTTTAGTCCGTTCCAAGCTAGAATATGCCTGCGAAGTCTGGGATCCTTATACAAAGCAGGATATTAATAAGTTAGAGCAAGTACAAAGATCAGCAGTACGCTTCATATATAACCGCTTCCGCAGACATGATTCACCATCACAGTTGATAAGAATAAATGAAATCGAATCATTAGCATCTCGGAGAAGGCTAGCAAGAATAAAATTGCTCTTCAACATCTGTTATCGCACGCTCCGTATGGATCCTTCGTTGTATTTTCAACCCTCATCGTCCAGAGTTACGAGGCGTCATCATCCTCATAAACTAACTCCTGTATTTGCCCGCACAAACCAATTCAAATGTTCATTTTTCCCAAGGACTTTAACCGAGTGGAATGGTTTGCCTTCGCATGTGTTTGAAGGTCCAAATGTCCTCTCCGCAATTCAACAATTTTTGAAGCAATAACGTCTATTTTTTGTAATATATCAAAATGTGTTCTTGTTCTTTCATTCTGCTCTCTTCTTTCCACAGAAAAATGTACTGTACATAGGTGTGTATAACGATGCTCGGTTGTGCCCCGTTCCTGCCAGGGCCTTTTTATGGCCTGCAGTATTGCATAAATAAATAAATAAAATAAATAAATAGTTTTAGGCTGTTGACACAAGCGACCGTTCACTTGACCATGGCACAAAAGTCCCTTTAGCCCGAAGCCACGTTTTCACGGGCAAGGTTGACGTGTGAAGTTTAAAAAAGAATGTCATAGCGGCTGATTGTATATACATCCCTTGAACTCGCGTAAATACAGTATTGTCTGGAAGGTGAGGTAAGGCTGCATATACATCGGTATAGTAAATAACATTTCAGTCAGAAAATTTGTCATCTGTCTTTTGAATAGACTCAATAGGTATTCTAAAGAAAACCGTACGATGAGGAAATGGACTGGGTTGGTAACTTCTTTAGGAGAATCCCATAAGTGGCTCTCACACCTATGGCCAGTGAGAGCAAACAAATTAGGCAAATTGGCACTTAAGTGTCGATTAAACACAGCTAGAACAAAGGGATGGCTTGCTGGTTTAACAACAAAAACTTTAAAACAAACTGATGAAAAAATAAATTCTGAACACCTGCTCCACCAATCTCAAGAGGGAGAAAAACATTGCCGCGACGCATAGGCTCTCATTGAGAGCGCCATGCTAAAGTTACAAAAATTCTATGCATGGACTGTACATTGTATCTTGCACAGTGCAACACCCGCATAATATAGATAAGCCTCGAAATCAAAAAGACATTGCACACTTGTGCTCGTGCAAAGATAGGCAGCTCCCTACCAATCAAAGCCTGGGTTTGTCGCCTAACTGGTGAGATCTGAGAATCTCAGTGAGGCCCACTACTGTGATTCTGATTCAAGGGAGCCCCGAAATACTGTAAGCCTTGGGAGTCTCATCTGATGCCGGCAAAAAGGTTTTGTACCCTAGTGACCTAACCAGAACCCCTTTGATTTATCTAGGTTAAGACACGCACCCGAACTATCCCAGAAACGCTCAGTCACGCACAAAACCTCGATCACATCATTTTATCAGAACAGAAATGTCCAATGTCATCAGAATGAGCCGAAATCTTAATTTCACAACGCGGTAGTAAGAAGTCACGAACTCTTTTGCTGTTGATGATACTACAAAATAGGAGCTCAAGATACAACGCGAATAACAAAGGCGATAGCAGACAGCCCTGTCGAACAGATGATTTAAGCGGAATAGTGATGCTGCTCAATTCGTCTTATAGTGACCGCTTCACAACAGTTCAATGCCTTTAAGAAGATATTACCAATGTTCGCACTCTCCGAACTACTAAACAAAAATCATAACGCATCTTATCACAAACATTTGCTAGATCAATCTGAATTATAGGTCAACTTGAGTGAACTCTCTGGCACTGTGCATCAAGAAACGTGCGATATGAATATGGTTTTGGATACTACGACCTTTCATTCCATACACTTGGTGTGGCCCTAATAAATGTAATTACACAAGCTGCAAACGAGAAGAAATAACCTTCGCAAATGTCTTATAATCCACATTGCAAAGGATATCGAATGACACCGTTCGACAGTTTTCGACCGGTATGCGTCCGTGGTATTCGGGATTAGTATGGTGCGACCCGTAGGGCTTATATCACAAGCTGCACTGAAAACTTCCACTAATCAGGTGCTAAGGTGGGCATAAACGTTTTATGGAAACTTACTACTCAGACCACCCGGGAATGTAGACTTCTGACCCTTTAGTGAAGAAATGGCCGTCTAGGGGGGGGGGGGGGGGGGGAACTCATATAAGGTAATAGACCCTCAAAGGTGTCCCGCTTCTCATCTTCGAGACAAGGAAAAGCTGTTCAATGACTGAAATTAGACCCACTAATCCTGTTTGTACTACCACTAAAGAGACACGCATAATAGTTAAAGATAGGATCAAGCATACCTTGAGTGTCAGTATACCTGTCATTTCGGCAACAAATTTGTACAACCTCTTGGAAAGAGCAGCTTGCCTTTCATCCTTAAAAGCGTGGCGAGATGGTTGTTCAATAATAGAGCTCCATGTTCTCGACCTAATCAAGGCACCCTGATATTTTATGCACTGTACTGTTGTATTTGCGCTTTAATATTTTTGATATCAAGAGACGGAGATCGCAGAACTTCTTTCCAAATCACATAGTACGTTCAAAGCACGCCTCAATTCACATATGCGAAGACGCCTCATCCATGTCATCCGTGATGCTGCTTCATTTGCAATATACCTCATCTCCTGCTTCAAAAGATCTCTTTTTTGAAAGGTGGAGATGAGCGCGTGCCCACGTGCGATGTCAGCGCACGTTAAAGATTCCCAATCTTAAAGGTGTGCTGACATCGTACAGCACACGGACGCCTCTTCGTTTCGCCTCCATCGAAACGCAGCAGCCGAGGTCAGGTTCGAACCCGGGTACTCCGGCACAGTAATCGGGTGTCACCACTGCATCACCCCGGCGGGGCTAGTGCCGGCATGTTGTTGTTTTTGTGGCTGTAGGAAGAAGGAAAAGAAATTGCACGGGCCTGCTACTGGCTCTGTAGCTGAGCCACCTCCGCTGCCTTGTGCAGACAGAAGAGAAAATAGAGAATAAAGAAAAAGAAGAGGGAGAGAAACATGCGCGCGCCGCAACAGTCGTCGTCCACCACCGATGCTGTGGCAGGTGCAATGACGGCCTACACCAGATAAAAATTTGGCTGAAGGCTTAGCTTGGTTAAGCCTGGTGATTGCGAAAGCAATACCGTAGCTACGCTTATTTCAGCTGGTAGTGATTCTGGTGGTGGTGCTTGTGATTAGACTTGTGGTTATGCAGTGATATTACCTGGTTATTCTGTGTACAACTAGTAGCGATGCGAGAATTACTGCGGCTGCAATGATATACTTGGTTGTAAGCGAGGTTAATGCAGAATGCATAACTGCTGCTCCGGCACCGGCTAAAACGGCATTCTTTACACCAGTAGAGAGCATGTTGAAACACTCTTAGCAGCTGCACTTCCCCTGGTGGGTTCACCTAATATAGACTACAAGGCTACACCGCCTATAGAACTTGCAACCCAAGTGTCGACAATCTTGGTGAACCCACCTCTACTACGTACATAAGGATGTGTCAAACCTCCAGTTCCAAGTGCGCTCTGCTGAGCACTAAGCGAGGTCGGCCTTACACTAGGTGTGTAAGGCTGTACTCGAACCGGTGCTTAGAATGTAGGTTTAAGGGGCAATTTCTTCCGTATCGTCATCCATGGCGTTATGCATACATACTAGCAGCTTACCGGTATCGCTCAAGAGGAAAGTATACAACAGTTGCATCCTGCCTGTACTCACCTATGGGGCTGAAACGTGGAGGCTAACCAAGAGAGTCCTACTTAAGTTGAGGACAACCCAGAGGGCTATGGAACGAAAAATGGTAGGGGTAACATTAAGAGATAGAAAACGTGCAGAGTGGGTCAGAGAAATAACTCAAGTTACCGACATTCTAGTGGAAATTAAGAAGAAAAAATGGACATGGGCAGGACATGTAGTGCGAAGAGAGGATAACCGATGGTCGCTTAGGGTAACAAACTGGATTCCAAGGGAAGGAAAGCGTAGCAGGGGGCGGCAGAAAGTTAGGTGGGCGGATGAGATTAAGAAGTTCGCAGGGGTCAAGTGGGTGCAGCTAGCACAGAACCGGGTTAAGTGGAGAAATATGGGAGAGGCCTTCGCCCTGCAGTGGGCATAATCGGGCTGATGATGATGATGATGACTCATAAACGTAACTCCCGCAGAGGCTGCACGTTGTCGCCGAGCGGCATACTGGGCACGCCGATTAGAAAGTCTGTTCACGCTCTTCTTCGGTCTCCGTAGCTCGCCGTTCTTTTCTCTTCGCATTCTGCCAAGCGGCTTCCATGGTAGGTGGCATCGCGACGTCTGGCCCGCGGCGCGCCGCGCGCCCGGTTTTACAGCAGATGGCGTGACGTCACACCACTAGGCGCGCCGCGCGCGGTGGGCGCAGGAGTCAGGCAGCAGCCACAACGCACGGCCTCACCTCGCGACGGCACAATTTGGGCTCCTGGTTTTTGAGGCAGATGGTATGACGTCATAGCAAAGGTCAAGTTATAAAGGTCAATAGTAGCTACCGCGGCCTCGCCACGCGAGGAGCTGATAGTGAAAGTAGTATTGCTTTCGCAATAAAATCGGTGGCTGGCTAGCCCTCGCCGCAAGCGGCGTTGACCTACCGTCCGAGCCCCGTAGGGCCAGGAACAGCCACCCTTCATCCACCGTAGTGCCGGCATGGCGAGACCATCCGGACGAACAACAAAGAAACGTGTATGCCAGCGCTGTAGAAACCGCGCCTTCAGATCTGTATTTCGCAGCGCTGGATACATTGCGCGTGCAGGTTACCTGCGTGCTTCCGCCAGGCAGCGGCGACGTCACAAAATAAACACGACACAACACACAACTAGACGCGCAAGCACTCCGCGTGGGTGACGAACACCTGGTTCGTTGTGTTCAGAAAACTGCGTCTCACGAGGCGCCATATGACTCGCGCCACTGAGCGGTCAGATACTACATGGGCCATCTGTCGTTAGGCGCAACGCCCCATGCTAGGCGCTGACGCGTGGGTAAAACCACAGCGCCGCCGCCATTCAGTCTCTGACCTCATGGAGCAGGCGGCTGGCTATCCAAGGTCTCTATCTATTATTTGAGCTGCGCCGCTGATCGTCCGGGTGGGGTCGCAAGCTGACAACCATCTCATTAACTACCGTCGGTGGAAGCGCATCTATGTCCACCTCGGTTAGGTGTACCCGATACGCGATAGAAAGGGTGTGGCCTTTCGGCCAGCGGGCCAATATGTCGATCCACGGTGAAAGCAAGACAAGCTTTGCTCATCCAGTAGAGTAAGAGCGATAGCCCCGGGTAACAAGCACTATCTAGAAATGTCGTAACTAATGTAGCCATGAAGACTATGCAAGACAGCCCGAGCCCTCCTGTGCTAGTCGGTAGGTGCAGGAGGTAGCGCGCCACGAGAGCCGTCCCACCACCCCACACGAACGCGCCTATCAAAGACGCGAGACGTCCAGCCGTGCGGCGCGGAAAGACGGCCACTCGCGCCATAATAAATGTGAATGCGCACGCCAGAGATTTTACTAACGCTGGAGTTGAGCGACTGTTGAAGCGCGCGGCATAAGCGAGCAAGTCTGCAGATTGTAGTGAAGAGAAGTGTATTGGTTGGGTGGTTGGTTCACAGGAAGGGAAAGACGTAGTAGCTGTCACACTTGCTCTGTGGACACCTGAACCACGCCTTAAGGGAAGGGAGGAAGGTGGGAGTGAAAGTGGAAAGAGAGAAAGGGGAGCCGCAGTGGAGGGCTAAGGAGTAATTTCGACCCCCTGGGGATCTTTATTGCAACTACAAAACTGAGGATACATGCTCATATACACACAATATAGGTCAGGCAGACGTGAAGAAAATTTATTGGGTAAATACATACATACAAAAACGCACCTTAATCACAGATCAAAGCACTATACTATACATTCTATGGTACATATACATAATAAACTGAAAAACATGATTCCCCAGAGGGGTGAAACAATAGAAGGGGGAGGGGGGTTCTAAAAATTAAAGGGCAATGCAAAATCTGCATTGGAGTAATGCGAAAGCACGGATGCTGCTGTTGGTTGCTTCTGGTTGCTTCAAGTTGCTTAATTGACTTCTTGTTTGCCCATTTAGTGTGGTACTTTCAAATTGTGCGCCAATCCCTTTCTATGACCTTTTTTTGCTCTACTTCAGGGTGCGTGACGTCACATTCTTGACGTCATGTCCACTACAGCACCCCTTTTTCTCCGCTTTCACTCCCACTTTGCTCTCTTCCCTTACGGCGTGGTGCAGGTCCACAGAACGTGTACCAGATACTGCGCCTTTACTCCCCTCTTAACCAGTTATTCTAATTATGGACCTAATAACTTATTGCCTAATCATTTTTTATGCAGAAACATTACGTCACCCTCTATCGATTCACACCCCTCATTAACCTCTACCACTTCTCAATTACTCACAACTGCAGGGGACACGATTTTGTAGACACTGTCTGCGACATGGTCTGCGGACAGACTGATTTAAAAAAAAAGCTGATTGATTTATAGGAAGGGAAAGGCGCTGTAACTGTCTCACTTGTTCTCTGTGGACACCTCAACCACGCCGTAAGGGAAGGTAGGAAGGTGGGAGTGAAAGTGGAGAGAAAGAGGAGCCGTAGTGGAGGGCTGCGGAGTAATTTCGACCACCTGGCGCTGGCATCGCACAGCACACGGACGCCTCTTCGTTTCGCCTCCATCGAAACGCAGCCGCCGAGGTCGGGTTCGAACCCGGGTACTCCGGCACAGTAGTCGGGCGTCTTACCACTGCACCACCCCGGCGGGGCTCTGCGGACAGAAATCTGTGAACATAGCGAAGTATAATGCTTTCGAATTAATAAAGGACAACAGGCATCTCGTCTGCTCCTCCGTACAACATGGAAGCGCGTGTGGCAGCGCCGCAGAAACCGCGTCTCGCGGTCCATTTCTAACTGTCCAGGCAGATACTTTCAGACGATGAGGCGCAGCCTCTGCAAGGCTGGGTACAATGCGCGGGCGGGAGTGCGGCGCGTCTCAGCGAGGCAGCTGCGACGCCAAAACGCAAACAGACCCGCAGTGAACACAAGGTGTTTTCAAAAGGGTTGCGCCGGCACCTGGCTCTCGGGAGCACTGCGGGTGGCCCATTGGTCGTTGGGTACACTGGAGAAGTTTATTGCAACTCATTTAATATACTATACCACGTGCGCTTTCATCGAGCGGCCGTTACTATAGAATCTGTCCAACACAATGTCAAACAATGATATACAAGCTGCAAGTGCGACCTGCACATCGACCATTGCACTAATGCCAATCTAGAAAGCGCACACGTACGCGTTATGACTTACACATCCCGCTCCCCTAAAACAGGAGGGAAAAATGGAGACATCGCTTGTACCTTGGACAAACGTTGTCTTTAATCTCTGAGAACAGAGAGCAAGCCTCAGTACGTAGCGCAAAATTCGTCACTGACTAATCTGAAATTATCCTCAGCATTCTCAATTGTAACTTTGATGCTTGATTTGTAGCATAATATATTTACGTCACCCTCTAAAATGTGCAATTTTTTGTTATCCTAACAATGCAATCTCTTTCTTCTAAAGATTAGGGCAAGGTGGCGTTATTAACAGTTTTCTTCAAGTAGGTACATTCGCTTTTTATTGATTTATAAGGAAGGAAAAGGCACGGTAACTGTCTCACGTTTTCTGTGGACACCTCAACGACGCCGTAAGGGAAGGGAGGAAGGGGGGGGGGGGGAGTAAAACTAGAAAGAGAGAAAGAGGAGCCGTAGTGGAGGGCTACGGAGTAATTTAGACCACCTGGCGATCTTTAACGTGCGCTGTCATCGCACAGCACACGGACGCCACTTCCTTTCGTCTCCATCGAAACGCAACCACCGAGATCGGGTTCGAACCCGAGTACTCCGGCACAGTGGTCGAGCATCTTACCACTGCACCACCCAGACAGGGCTTGCCATTTTTTTTGCACTTGCTTCCATTCACAACGTTTACACGCAGAGCGGAAACAGGTGCTTTCGAAATTAAAAATGAAAGATCGCTTAGCTCTGCAATGCGTGTATATAAGTAGCGAGAAACAGTGACTGCCTCATGATCAGAAGTAATTTTTTCTCGTCTTCTGCGCGGTTCACCAGCAGCTAAACCCTGTTTTGCTTCCATGTCGAGTCTGTGTTTTATAATTCGTTGGAGGCGAAATAAAGAGGAGTTCGTGTGCTGTGCGATGTCAGCGCACGTTAGAGATCCCCGGGTGGTAGAAATTACACCATAGCCCTTACTACGGCTCCTATTTCTCTATTTCCACTTTCAATCTCTCATTCCTCCCTTCCCTTACGGCGCGGATCAGGTGTCCACAGAAACAAGTGTGACAGATCCTGCACCTTTCCTTTCCTGTGAACAAATTTATATTTATAATTCATTTACAGAAAAGGAAAGGCGCCGCATCTCTCACTTGGATGAATGGATGGAAGATGGATGGAATATAGGAGCGTTCCCTTTGAAACAGGGTGGTAGCAATTGCTATCATGCTCATTGGACCCTATATAATAATTATTTTTTATTGATTACCGATACCATCAGTCTATTTATTGAATTTTCGTTTCTATATTAAAAATTAGGTTGTCTCTTAGATGTCTCTTAGGAGATTGGCGAAAGCCTACCCTTCCTATCCTATAATTTGCCTCCCATCGTTAGCCTCTTGTCGGCATTGGTTGCAGTGCTACTTATAATTATAATTAATTTACAGGAAAGGAAAGGCGCAGTATTTAATGCACTTTCTCCAGCAAATGTGCGTTTGGACAGTACACCTTCCCTTCCTATAAATCAATCAATTCATCGCTCCTGTCGCGTGGCGTTCCTTGGAGCGCGTTTAAGTGTGGCATTGCAGATGGCAGAGACGCTGGGCAGGTAGGCCACCGCCGCTTGCGGCGGGGGCTAGCCTGCCACCGAATGTTTATCTGTTGTAGGCAATTATTGCACCCGCCACCGCTTCGGTGGTGGACGACGGCTGTTGTTGCCGCACGCCTTTCTTTCCCTCTTCCTTTTCTTCATTCTGTAGTTTCGCTTCTGTCTAAACGAGGCAGCGGAGAAGGCGTCCGTGTACTGCGCGATGTCAGCACACGTTAAAGATCCCCGGGTGGTCGAAATTACTCCGTAGCCCTCCACTACGGCTCCTCTTTCTCTCTTTCAACTTTCACTCCCACTTTCCTCTCTTCCCTTACGGCGCGGTTGAGGTGTCCACAGTAAACAAGTGAGACAGTTACCGCGCCTTTTCCTTCCGATATATCAATCAATCAATCAGGTGGCTCAGCTACAGAGCCAGTAGCATGACCCGTGCATTTTCTTTTCCTCCTTCCTACAGCCACAACAACAGCAAACGGATCCTGCCTCGGCCTATCAGAGAGCCGCAAGAGCGGGACACACACTGCCCACGACAGCATGAGCCAGTAAATACTTTCGCCTTAATAACATATCATTTTTCTGCTTTTAAGCCACCAATCTTCTAAACGGTTTTTGCTAGCTTCCACCGCAGGTTCATTCACCCGGCCACTGGTATCTCTAAACCCCAGATCTTCAGGAAAAGTGACTGCACCTGCATCGATTTCAGGATGGATGCCATCACATTCGAGTCTAATATGGGTAATTATTTCTGTGGATTTACCACATACTGCCCATGTGTCATCTTCTTTGTTAAGCTTCTTTCTGTAGCTGCGTGTTCTAAGTTACCCTGATCTAGCTTCAAAAAGCAGAGCACTGCACTGTTTCTTTTCCATTGAATTTATCCAATTTTTACCTTCTGTGTTTTTAACCTGTTGCTTCGTCCTTGTGACCAGCATACTTACTGGTTAGTTTCCTAGTTCTTTTCTTTTATTGTAAGTACGCATCTTAGGTATAGGTATTTAAATACTTTAGCTGCCCATCTGTTACGGTCCGATTTCCTTAGGCGTTCCTCAAATAATATTTTACTCTGAGCATCCCGTACTTCGAAAGACGCCCAGCCCATATATCCTTGTACCGCCTCATTTTTGATTTTGCCTTGGGCACCCAGGGCTAATTCTCCGACGGCTCTCTGATTTATTTCCAATGTCGACTGTACATACTTCTGATTTTAGGCACAAAGCCGCATTTACGAAAGTAAGCCAGGGCACCATAATTCATTTCGAAATACACCTCATACCTGTTGTATCCCCATAATGCCCCATGCTTCATTATCCCAGCATTTCTTCGCCCTTTTGCCCTAAGTGATTGCTCATGCTTTTCAATGTATGCCAATCCTTCGTTTACCCATACCCCGAGATATTTATATTCTGCCACTCTCGGTATTTCATAGCCTTGTATATTAAAACCCTGGTCAATTGAGCAGTTGAAAATCATCCGACCCGACTGAACTGCGCTAAACCTGAAGTCTAGAGCGTGCCATTCGTCTCCGCAATACTTAACTAGTTTGCAATTCTTCCTGACTCTTTGCTAGCAGCACATTATCTTCTGCATACATTAAACCGGGGAGGCGCTGCTCTACCGACTTATCGCCTAATCTATATCACAGGTAAAAACCTAGGTTACTTTCTTGTATCCTCCGTTCCATATTTATCATATAAAGCATAAACAGCAGCAGTGATAAAGGACAACCTTGTCTTAATCCTTTGCATATCTTGACAGCTTCCATACTTCTTATCCCTTACCACGTAATTTCTACTTTGTTATCCAGATATATTTCCGGTAGGAACTGTGTTATCTCATGACCGATATCTTATTCTTTTAATATGTTCGGCAGGAGTTCCTTGTTTACGTGGTCGTACGCCCCGTTTGTCTACAGGAAGGCCAAATACAATGGTCTATTTTCCAGTCTTGATATTTCGATGCATTGGGTGAGCACGAACAGGCTATCATCTAAGCGCCTACCATTTCTAGAGCCATTCTGAAGTTCTGCGAGTATCTTGTTACTTTCTACCCATGCTTGCATCTTTATTTCACCGCCTGCATGGCTAACCTATATATAATAGATGTTATGGTAATCGCCCTTTAGGATTTTATGTGCATTCTTTCGCCTATCCCTTTTAAACCAAATTCATTTTAGTCTGCCGCCAGCTGTCCGGAATGAGCTTATTCCTTATGACTATTTCCAAAGCTTTCAACAAGGTTTCATTACTTCTTGGACCAAGTTCATTAATCAGCTTGATCGGAATTTCATCTATTTCTGTATATGTGTTTTTAGGAATACCTTTTTTGCCTTTTTCTAGCTTAGATTGGTCAGTTCTAAGCTGCTTTGTATTCTGATATTTTGTGTTGCTTCCTGATTGGCGGAGATTATCCTATCGTCGCCAGCGGCAACACGGCGGGAGTGGCCGTCCTTTACATCATCGACGTCTGCTGTTTACGTCATGAACACACTTGAAGTGATGACGTTGGCTAAGGGTCAATTGTGAGCGGGGGTTCTGAACGACGCGAGCCGCTCACAGCTTGTTTGTGAGCGCCCACAAAGGCAAAATGGCGGCGATCTATGCGGCGGCCGGCGTTCTCGTGAGGCGGTAGCGGCGGCGCCCCGACGCGATCATCGGCGAAGAACGGTGTACGAAGACTGTTTGACGTGCCCGGCGAGATGTTTCGACGCATGTTGCTACTCGAGAAGGATATAGTACAGTCACTGTGCGACGCGATGAACTGAGATAGGTGTGTGCGGCCGAGTGCGCTGTCTGTGCGGCGGCAGATAATGTGTGTACTGCGCTTTTTCCGAACTGCTAGTGGCTTCCAAGCCACTACTGGCAACGAGGCGAACATCGGCCTTACGCAGCCGACAGTTCGAAAGCATTTGCGGTGGCGTGCAGCTAGGGTGGCGGAGAAGAAAGGCTTCCTTCGTCACGGCAGCATACCCGGCGTCGTCGGGTTTGTCGACGGCACATCGGTCGTCTACGAGTAGCCTTGTGATGTCCGTATTTCAGATATGAGATGCCAACATGATTTTGGTCATGAACCTCCCTACCTGGGATCTTGGCATGATGCTTTCTTCTGGCGACACTCTCGGCTGCACACAGGCATGACATAGGTCGAGGCCGGCCTGCTGCGAGACGTCGAATTCACGACACTGAGCCGTGCTGCTCTTTGCAAGATAAGTTACGGTGGGCTCCACATGCCTCACATGTATTACCGTTCTTGGGCTTTTATAAAAGCTGGAACATAAGACACTAGTGCATTGTTGAAATGCCTACGTAAGAAACGAAGATGGGAATGCGTGTGTTTGATGCTTGTATTGAGTAGGAATGGGACATCATTTATACCAATATGAAGTGCAAGGCTGGCCTTACAGCAGTGTTGCTGAAACGTTCAATGATTCACTGTCTGCACGCCCATGAATGTCATCGTCAGCAAAACCTCACAATGAGCTACTTGATGCGACTCTTCCACTGTGTCAGTAAGGCTGTTAGTTTATGAGGCTGTTGAGGTCGACAACGACGTGACGAAGAATGTGCTTAACAGCGTGAAATTTTCGGTTATGCTTGTGAGAGGGGCACCTGTTGGAGACATGGCTGCCAGTGCCATGGAATCCCGGTCCGAACTCTCCATAACGGTTATAGAACACGGCATACACCTCTACAAGGGTAATGGTGGATAACTGCATCGACGTGCTGAAGACCCGCTTCCAGTGCTTGCAAAAATACTAGACGTTCCTCTACCAGCCAGAGCGTGTTGCATGTGCCTTGTTGCATAACTTTTTTGGATGTCTTCCTGCCTGCCTGCAGACGAGGAGGGTGCTGCTGGCTTGGACAAGAAAGGGTAACATCTGTGTATACCGGCTACTTGGAAGTGGGATCACTATTGCCATGCATACCTCTAGTGAAAAGCCATACAGAATCATGTTGTGAGCCTGTTCCACAGAACCTACCACCAAAGGCTGGCACAGCTGCCCATGGTGCGGCAACCGCTTTGGCGTCAATCCCAGCACAGCAATCGGCCGTGATATACATACCACACGTAGCTGACCAACTCATCGCAGGCAGCCAAGTGCAGCGTCTTCTCGTTTCATGTCTGTGCCAGAAACCTGTTGTGATAAAGATGCATCTTCTCGAACCATGCGTTAAAACACCTCATCTGTCAAGTCAAATTTGTCTTCGTACACCCCCCTTCACTGTTGCTTACAACCGTGTATGTTGGTGTTTGTGTGTGTGTGTGTGCATGTGTTTGAGTACATAATTAAAGTGTTTCACAACGAGGCAGCAATTGTGATGCCTATCGGAATGGGAAAACCTCACAGAAGTTTTTTTAGAAGCACGTGTATCCACTGTGCACCTTTATTTTCCTGCAGCATTTCACACGCTTGAATACGCAGCAGCGAAACCAACTGCCTGCAATAGCATCGGCAGTTATTTGACGTGCTGCGCAATTGTGCTACACAAAGAGGACACACAAGCATAATTTTTAGAGCCTGTAAGCTGGCACAGTACTCATCGCAGGTCTGACATACTTCAGAAGCAAGAAATGAAAGTTTTGTGCATAAAACTGCGACACAGAGGCAAAACACAGAAGATTAGTTGCTTAATGATTACAGGCTTGCATAGTAATTGTCGTAGGTTTGGCACATTTCAGAAGCAGGAAACGAAGAATGGCACTCAGCAGTGCAGAAACATGACACAAGTAGTGCTATGTACACTGTTTGCATAGGGCAGTCTCCATTAGCGAGCCTTTCAGGACTACAGGCCTGCATATACTGTTAGGATGCATAGAACGCATTTGCTTAATGCTAAACAGTGTAAAGTTGACAAATTGAATGCATAATATTGCGAGTTTTAGTGCTCATGAGTAGAAAATCCCATAGGTATACAAACAAAGCAAATGATGTGTGGGCAGAAGGTATCGCTCAAAAGCAAAGCAACGCAGTCATGGAGAACAAAGAAAAATAAAATACAGAGCACACTACAATGAACACTACATCGAAAGCCCTGTCACGGTGGCACTGCAGTGAATTAAGGCTTCGGGTTCAGTCCCGGCAGGTGTGGGGGCATTCCCATGATCATGTTCTTTTCTAAACTATCCAGCTACATACAAACAGATGATCAGGCAGCCACGGAGCTTCATTTTGGCCTACACCACATGCTTCACAGTCGTCTTGCATTTCCTAAAGAGAAACAAATAGAACCACACAGCTTGCACTTTACACTTTCAGCACTTTTCTCATCGATACTAGTAGGCGCCGACCGAAAACACTTCCGCAAGTTTTCTTTGTCCATTTCTGTGTCAAGCGCTCTATGAAATTTTATCGCTGCAGGCTCTGAACTTCGACTGCATTCTATTAGATTTTCAGCATGCTCACGGCACCTGCACGGTACTTCGATTTCAGACGACGCTTAAAAAAGCAGTACCTTCTCGGGCAATCAGCTGTTTGCTTGCAGGCCGCCATGTGCACGCCATGACGCCGCCGGGGCACCCTCGCGGCAACCACAGTTACCTAATAGCAAGTATAATTACAAAACTAAGAACGCTTCTACTTGAGCTTAATGTTATTCAATATTAAAAATAATACCTTGCCAAAATAAACCTTTGTCTGTTTTATTTATTGCGTATTAATTGCGTCGTGTTACAAAAAGTTAGGAGACGGTCCCTGCTCAGTTTTGTGCCACTCTGGCAACAGCGTTTGCCGAGGATTCAGAACTACCGGGGCGGAGCCACGCTAAAAGTCACTGGTAATTGGACGATTTCGCATACTCGTCAAGATTGACGTCTCAAGGCTGCGTCACAGCTCCGTAATTTTGACGGCATGCTCACAAACTTGTGAGCGGAGTCCGTAATTCGGCCCCTGTAATGACTTGTGATATCGTGAAACGATACCAGCCCCTCCTTGGAGTAACCCATGGATACGAAGGGCCCACCGACTCGGTTGACGAAACCTCGAGCCATGTTGCGGGCCGCATCATTTCCCGGATTCCCCGAGTGAGGCGGCACCCATATCACCTCAATTTCTCTGTATGGTTGCTTGGTCAGTTTCAGTATATTCTGCGCTGCAGTTGAGTGACATATACTGATCCTTTCCTTTCCTGTAAACGAATTACAGGAGGCCGGTGAACTTTGACGCCGCACTACACAGCAAGCAGAACCAGACCCATATGTCGTGTTAGTACAGCAGGCATCAGCGACGCTTGAAAGTGATTTACCGGATAGAAAAGGCGAAGTATCTGTCACAAATATCAGCGGAGACATGTGCCACACGTCATAAAGGAAGGGAAGAAGGTAGAAGTGAAAGAAGGGAAGGAAGGAGATAGAGGTGCCGTAGTGGAGGGCTACGATCCACCGCGACATAATGGTTTTCGTCTCCAGAGCGTGTGTGACAGATACTGCGCCTTTATCTTCCTGTGAACCAATTATTATTATTATTATTATTATTATTATTAATATTATTATTATTATTCATCGCACTTTAATGGTCCAAAGTGCCCTTTAGAAGTTTATATATTATTGCCTTATGATAGGAAGATACATGAGTGGGTGATACAGGACTCGCGGTACAAACACAAACGAAATTGCAGGTATGATACATATGGGGTGGACATGCCCTCGTTTCAACGAACCAGTCAAGACTCTGGTTTGGTTTGGTTTGTGGGGTTTAACGTCGCAAAGCGACTCAGGCTATGAGAGACGCCGTAGTGGAGGGCTGCAGAAATTTCGACCACCTGGGGTTCTTTAACGTTCACTGAAATCGCACAGCACACGGGCGTCTTGCTTTTCGCCTCCATCGAAAAGCTGCCGCCGAGGCCGGGATTCGATCCGGCGCCCTTGGGAACAGTAATCGAGCGCCGTAACCACTACGCCACCCCGGCGGGGTCAGTCAAATATTTGGAGTCCTGGGAGGCTTTAATGATCAGCCAGACAAAAGAAGTCCAAAAAATCACCCATTTGGCAATGGATACCACTGAAACCCAAGGGAATTCCAGCCTGCTGAAAGGAGAGGATTATTGTCCTTGACGGGTGGTAATAAAGCTATTCATCATCATGGAGGCACATAACGACGAACAGGTGGTGTACGGCGCTCATCGTCTTTGTCTTGACCATTTCGTTTATAAATTACCTTAAATATATTAACGTTATTTACTAAAAATTCTCCACA
>JAJIZL010020033.1:444960-510569 GCA_023969395.1 Amblyomma maculatum | reverse complement strand
CCCCCCCCCCCCCCCCCCCGATCATTACATACACATATATTATGCTGAGGCATGCAAAAGGAAAATAAAATAAAGGAAAGAAAAATAAAGAGCCTCTGCCCGTGCCACAATACACAGAACTGCTTGAACACTACAGGTTGTCTCGCCGTACATTGCCTCCCCCTTCGCCCACCCTGTCTACTCAAGAAGCAGCAAATTACTGCCGCCTGCAAACTAATACCTTTATTACACCATTTCTCCTAAACCTCTGGTACCCTCCCTTTATTCCCCTGACTGCCCAAATTGCGGTGGGCGGGCAACGCTCTACCAATTGGTTTGAGCATGCCAAGTTACACCTTTGCGCCCTCTCCCCCAACCCCTCCATGGAAGATTGGAGGCCACCCTTAAGGATCCCTGTCCGGAGCGCCAGCAATGACTGGCTCGGCGCGCTGTTACTGCAGCCACGGTCAACGGGACCCTGGACTAAGAGAACCCCCCCCCCCCCCCCTCGCTGACTAATTAAAAAAGGTGTTTTGTCCTCCTCCGCTACGACAGCCCTTCCTCTCTTTACGTTTTCACTCCCACCTTCCTTCCTTTCTTTACGTCGACATTCAGGTGTCCACAGAACTAGTGTGACAGATACTGCGCCTTTCCTTTCATGTGAACCCGTTATTCTGTTTTTTGACCTAATTAATTTTGGACATAATATTACGTCACCCTCTATCGATTGACACCACTCATTAATCTCTACCGCTTCTCATTTACTCACAACTGCTGCTGCGGGTTAGGAAGGGTGGCTGTTCCTGGCCCTACGCGACTGGGTGTGGTGGTGACAAACGTTTATTGAATCAAAAAGGGGTAGATGTATGCATCGGCCGGATCTATGAACATCCAGCCCTTACAGATACTGGGTGGGGTCCCTAGTACGGGACCCCAGTGGCGTCGGCCGCTGCCCGGGCGCGCTCGACCAAGGCCTTTTGGGCCTGCAGGTCATAGCAGCCGAGCAGGGTCGCCTCCCAGTCCTCCCGAGTGGGGTTGGGGTGAGGAGGAATAGCTGGGTTGGATGGGCAAGCCCACACCATGTGGTAGATGTCCGAAGACTTCTCCGCACAGTGCGGACAACTGCCCGTGAAGGAGGGATTAAAATGTTTTAGTGCTGCCGGGCACAGCAGAGTGTTGGTATAAAGACGGAGTAGAAGCCGCTCCTCCGTCTTAGATAGACCTTTACATGGGCGAGGGTAAAGGCTATGACAAGATTGATAATAAAGAACAATGTCTTTAAAAGAATACGCGGGTTCGAATTCGAAATCCTGATCTAGGGGGTCGAGATGGGAAGCCCGGAAAGAGAGCGCGCGGGCGGCGGCGTCGGCTGCCTCATTCCCCTCGAGACCCATATGAGCAGGAGCCCATACTATTTTCCGGTAAGCGGGGTCCCCGGTGTAGGTGCAATTTTGAAGTAGTCGGTAGGCTAGGTATGGCGCCCAGCCTTGCTCGACGTTCCGACAGGCCCCTCGCGAGTCGGAGATAATTGTTTTAGAATCAGTGTGGGTAGCTGCCAGCGCAATGGCGACCTCCTCCGCGTGGGTTATGTCATGGGCGCGAAATGTAAGCCCGTTAACCGTTTTAGACTGGTGGACCACTGCGGCCGTGTACCATCCCCCATGGTGGGGGCGGGAGGCGTCCACGTAGTAAATGCCGGGTTTCGACCCATAATGGCGGCCCAGGGCTTCCGCCCGCGCCAGGCGCCGGCCATTGTGGTCTTCACGTGTCATGTTTTTAGGAAGAGGGCGTACGTGGAGGGCGTATCTCCACTCGAAAGGGAGGCGTACACGATCTTCCATAAGGGTGGTATGTTGGATGTGTAGCCGGGCAAGGAGGCGGCGACCCGACAGTGTCTTAGAAAGACGTGTGTATTGGTTGGTTAAGTGAGCCTCTCGGATTTCCCGGAACGTATTCACCATGCCCAGGCCCAGTAGACGCTGGTTGGAGGTGTTCACGGGGAGATCGAGGGCTCTCTTAAAAATTTTGTGCAGGACGACTTCGAGTGCATCCTCGTCTTGTTTCCGAAGGTGGAGGTAAGGAGTCGAATACAAGATTCGACTGGTCACGAATGCATGCGCCAGCCGCAAGGCGTCTTTGCACCGCAACCCCCCACGTTTGTTAGAAACCCGGCGGACCATGCGGCCCACCTGGTCCCCCACCTTACGGAGTTTCGCCAAGGTAGTGTCCGACCGTCTATGTTGATGAATAAAGAGCCCCAGTACCCGGACTTCTGTGCGTTCAGGAATTGATCCTGTCTCTAAAAAGAGCTCAATTTTGGCCGTACACTTTGGTGAGGGGCGTATGTGTACAAATTCAGATTTTTGAGGGGAGCATTGAAGGCCGCAGCGGCGAGCATAACGGTCCACTATGGTTGCCGCTTGCTGCAGGTTGGCCTCAATATCTCCAAGAGAACCTTGCGTGGCCCACAGGGTGATGTCATCGGCATACAGCGCATGCTGCACACCAGCGACAGCACCCAACTGGGCCGGCAGGTGCATCATAGCCAGATTGAATAAGAGAGGAGACAGCACTGCACCCTGTGGTGTTCCTCTGGTTCCAAGTTGGAACGGGCCATGTTCGGTGTCCTGGATTTTAATGTAGGATTGGCGATCTGTCAAAAATTGCCGAATGTATCTGAACGCGTTGCGTCCGCAACCGGTTTGTGAAAGATGAGTGAGTATTACCTCATGAGTAACATTGTCGAAGGCTCCTTTCAAGTCTAAGGCGAGTATGACCCTGTCGTTGTGAGGGCATTCGACCGGGTCAAGAACGTCCCGATTAAGTTGTAGCAAAACATCCTGTGCGGACCTGTACGGGCGAAATCCGAACATGGAGTCTGCGAAGATGTGTTGATTTTCCATGAACTCGGACAACCTTCGACCCATCTCTCTAACCTCATGTGCGGGCAAACTAATGGAGACGATGGTGCGTGACAGGTTGTCCGAGTTGATAGCCTTGCCAGCTTTTGGAATGAAAGTGACCAGAGCAGTCTTCCAATCGATGGGGAGTGGCGCGTCCCCAAGCCAAATTGAATTGATGTAATCCAATAAGGATTGGTAGGCCGGGTCGGGTAAGTTAGCTAGTAATTTGACTGTAATTTTGTCCCGACCCGGGGCTGTGCCACGTTTCATTTTCGCCAGGGCCGCCCGCAGATCGTGGAGCTGGAACGGCTGATCCAGCTCAGCGTTCTCCGAACCTGCATAAGAGTGCGCCGGTCCGCGGGGGTCCTGGGTAGTGCACAAGTATTGGTCCCGCAACTTGTGCGCTAGCTGAGTTGTGTTGCCCTGAAAGCTGTGTATGGCACGTTGTAAATGTTTCTGAGTTTCTGTGTGTGTCTGCGTTGGGTCGATAAGAGCGCGGAAGAGCCGCCAGGTGTTCCTGCTGGACATCTCCCACGCCGCCGTGTTGCAACGATCCACCCAGTTGGCGTCTGCGAGCTGGGCCGCATACTCGGCCGCCTGCTGGGTGAGCTCGGAAATTCGAGCCTTAAGTTTACGGTTATGCTTTTGTCGGCGCCACCGGCGGACAAGGCAATGCCGCGCTTCCCAGAGGTGGAGGAGGTGGTTATCCACGTCTGATACCGCCTCGGAAAGCTGAATTTTAGTTTCGGTAGAGCGAAGGCTAGAAACCAATTGTTCGGACCATGACTGGTAGCCTTGCTCGAGTATAGATGTAGCTGTGTTGTAATTTTTCCTAAATTTGGACCAGTCTGGGAGTCGAGCCTGTGTTGTGGGTTTTGCTAATGGTCTGGTCCGAATTGTAGTGTTTAGTATACAGTGGTCGCTACCGAGTGTTTCCTCAGTGTTGACCCAGTCAGCATACTGAATGTTGCGGGTAAAGGTTAAATCCGGACACGTATCCCGAGTCACGGAGTTACCTATACGTGTTGGGTGGACGGGGTCTGTGTGAAGAGTGAGGCCCAACGTAGACGCAAGCTCCGCCAACTTGCGTCCCCGTTTCTCTTCACGGCGGTACCCCCAGCCTCGACTGGGGGCGTTAAAATCGCCCACAATCAAGAGGGGGTCCCGACCCGCAGCTTTCAGCGCACGGCTGAAAAGGTCCGAGAATGATACATTCGGCAATTTAGGTGGGCAGTAGACATTTAGAATGTGCAGTGCTGGGTCCTGCTTGCGGAGGGGGAGGAGAGTCACCATTACATGGGAATAGCCAAGTTGAAGGTTCAAGTCGACCATATTTGCTGTGTAATTTTTATGAACGCAAGACAAGACGAGGGGTCCTGCTGAAACGTCGTATAGTTTGTTAGGGTGGCGCCTCTTCCTGGCTCCTGAAGGGCCACCACGGCGGGCATATGCTCGAAAGTTGAGAGGAAAAGCCGAAGGTCGGCCCGCTTAGTGCGAGACCGTAGCCCTCAGCAATTCCATTGAGTTACAGTGATGGGGGAGGCCAATTTAGATAAGGGGGAACGCTTACACCGAGGTTGTCCCGCCATGTTCAGGTTTTGGGGTTAGAGGAGGGAAGGTAGATGCCCCGGAGCCATCAACCCGGGGCTGAATATCAGCTCCTGGGAGGGGGCAGCTATCTTCCTCATTTTCGATGTCAATTTCTCGACGCGAAAATTTTGAGGGCCGGCTGGATACGTTTTTGAGAGGAGCGGCCCGGCGAGACGTGCGGGGGAGATTCGCGACATGTTGAGCGATCATGGTAGGAAGGGCCTCCATGACTTTGGCAATGATACGCTCCATTGCCGTCCCGATAAGGGTTTCGAATTTGGCGTTAAGGCGGGCCTCAAGAATGGCCACGGAGGAGTCCGAGGTCACCGGTGCCGCCGCATCGCTCTCCATGGCTTCTGCTTGGGGGGCAGGTTGTGGGGGAGGAGCAGTTTTAGTTTCTAGGGCTTCAATTTTGGCAAGTAGCATCTCGTTTTGGACCCGGAGAGAAGCTACCAAGTTATGAAGCTCGGCGTCGGCCGCCGAGCGAGCGTGAGGAGAAGGGGGGTGGGAGGAGGAGGCAACCCTACCCGAGCCGCTCACCTGTTTTCCTTTTTTGACCTCATTTGCCCAGGCACCGTTTTCGCCTTGTTTGAGTTGGGAGTGGGCTTGCTTCCCCGATCCGCCGTGTGGGGGCGGTGGTGGCGCTTGGTCGCCTTTGATGTCCAGCCCGCTTGAAGGCGCTTGCTTCTTGGAATTGGTGGCGTCACCGCCGGTGACGTGATCCTGTTGACGTGGCTTCTTGCCCGTTGCGCCAGTTTTGCCGCCCTTTTGGGCAGTCGTATTGGTGTCGAGGCGGTACTTGGCGGTACAGTCTCTGGAGTTTGTGGCATGGCCGCCACCACAAACAGCACATTTCAGCTTACACTCATGAGGGGCCCGCACTCCCTCCACGAAAGGAGCCTGTAGTCCACACAGGCCACACTTATCTTGAAATGGATTTGGGCACGTGTCTGCCCTGTGGCCCACGGTGCCACACACACCGCAGGCTGGGATAGTGCGCAGGTAGGGCTGCACTTGGACAATTTCTGAGTTGTAGGTCACCGTCCGTGGCTTCACTTTTCCGGCAAAAGTAAGACGAGCCTTATTGGAGGTTCCAAATTTGCGAATTTCCAAGATAGTGCCATGCCTCCACTGGACACCATCTTTCAGGGTTTCCGCTGTTTCGTGATTTGCCACAGTGATGACGCCGTAGCAAATTTCTTCGCCATTTTGCTTGAGATGGCCTCGCAGTGGCACATCTCCTTGAGCTGATTTGATCGCGAAATCACCAAGCAGACGGTCCGCCACGTATTCGTTTTTGGTGCTCGCAATGAGAAGATTTTGCTCGCGGGAAACGACGAAGCTGAGTTCGGACGCCATTTGCACGCCGAGATAGGCACGCAAGGCTAAGCCCAGCTCACCACATTGGAAGACAGTCCCGATGGCCACAGCGGTTCGGGGCTTGATGATCACGACGAAATCGTCGGGGCGGAATTTGTGGAGATGTCTGGGCCTCCACGATGACTTGGGTTGGCGATCCTTGGCCGTGTGCGAGACGCGGTCGTGCTGAGGTGGGGTTGACTTGCCGGATGTCAACCTGGCGTCTGCCGTCATCTTGGCTTTCCGGCGCTGAGAGCGGCTCTCAACGAGACGGAGGAGATTTGAGTCCCGGAGCTGGTCCGATGGTGCCGAATTGGGTTCCCCAGCTTGAGGAACTGTCGACCAGGTCATGGCGTCCGGGTCGTAGCCGCGTTGAGGCAGGGCGTTCGCCATGTTGATGCGGAGAGTGGCTTCCTTCCCGCCGCACGCCGGCGCAGCCGTTAGGCTTAGCGGCGGCGCCACCGAGCGCGAGTGAAAGTCCGCTCTAAAGTGGTGAAAAATTTGCCCACCGGGATTGAAGTGGTGTCCCTGTGTGCCGGGTAACTTGCTGCGTCCGATGGATGCCAAATTTGCGGGGTTTGACGAATTGGTCCGTGGCTCTTGTCAAAAACTGACGGAGCCGAGGTGCCACGCGTGCATACGTGCGCGACGCAAGGTCGCTTGCGGCGGGGGCTAGCCAGCCACGAAATTTTTATCTGGATTGTAGGCCGTCATTGCACCTGCCAGCGCTTAGGTGGTGGACGACGGCTGTTGCGGCGCGCGTCTTTCTCGCCCTCTTCCTTTTCTTCCTTCTCTACATTCTCTCTTCTGTCCGCACGAGACAGCTACTCCGTAGCACTCCACTACAGCTCCTCTTTCTCTCTTTCCACTTTCACTCCCACCTTCCTCCCTTCCCTTACGGCGCGGTTGAGGCGTCCATAGGAACAATAATAATAATAATAATTGGTTCACAGGAAGGGAAAGGCGCAGTATCTGTCACACTTGCGTCTGTGGACACCTGAACCGCGCCGTAGGGAAAGGGAGGAAGGTGGGAGTGAAAGTGGAAAGAGAGAAAGAGGAGCCGTAGTGGAGGGCTACGGAGTAATTTCGACCACTTGGGGATCTTTAACGTGCGCTGACATCGCACAGCACACGGACGCCTCTTCGTTTCGCCTCCATCGAAACGCAGCCGCCGAGGTCGGGTTCGAAAGCGATACAGTTACAGCGCCTTTCTCATCCTATAAATCAATCAAGCAGTGGCTCAGCTACAGAGTCAGTAGCAGGCCCGTGCATTTTCCTTTCCTTCTTCCTACAGCCACAACAACAACTGCTGCAGGCACAATTTTGTTGGCACGTTCTGCGGACAGAAATTTGTGAACATAGCGAATTAATGCTTTCGACGTAAAAGATCTGTATTATTCAATCACTCATGCTGAATTGCTCCAGTGTGTTAGCGAGTGCGTCGACCAGCCTGGCAGCGTAGCTTTTCAAAATGCCAGCGGCATTTAAGTTAGCGGCTTTCTCCAACTACTGTTTAATTATCTTACATCCACACGCACTGAGTGGAACGGCTGGCTCTTCATACAAAAACAGGGTTTCTGTATCGGTTCATGTATCACTCCATCTTGAGCGATCTGTACCTTGCCAAGCACGATAGAGCACTCAGCACAAAGCTAGAAAATTCACAGGTTCTCAAAATCTTCAGATACGTAGATGATCATCTAGTACTTCTAGACAGCCACGATGACGAATTCTTAACCCAGGTTGGCAGTGTTTTGGAAAATTTCAATCAATGCTTATATCCATTGACATTAACGCATGAAATTCCGGAGGACGGCTTCATTTGCTTTCTTGAGCTCAGGTTGCGGTTTTCTCCAAAACGCGTGTGCTGGTCCTTTGAGCCAAGAGCCAAGAAGCCGGTTTTACCTACGATTTCGCGAATTCCAAGCTAATTAAGAGAAACATAATGCAAGCTGCCTTTAATGACGCGTTAACTAAATCCTGTGAGCACTCTTTAGAAGGAAGTTTTCAGAATCAAGCCCAGAGGTTGCTTCAATCCGGATGCCCGGCAATACTTCTTCCTTCAATAGCCGAGAAAATGCTCAGCGTCATGCAAATCCAAAAGTCCATTCCATCGAAAGAAAAAGATCGGAACAAGAAATTCACTGTCATTCCGTACATTCACCAAGTATCCCACAGTTTGAAAAGAATTGGAAAAAAGTAGGAGTAGAGGTAGTTTTTTCTGCACCTCACCGCCTTTCCAGACTTTGTAAGCGCGTTAACAAGCCAGCCGGATGAAGGAAAGAATGCACAGCAAAGCTTAAAAAGCTGTTTGTCGCATGTGCCACAGGAGTTGTCTATTCTATTCCTCTTTCCTGCGGCAAAAAATACGTTGGGCAGACCGGTCGCTGTGTAAATAAAAGGCTACAGGAGCTTAAATTGAATGTAAATGGCAAAAAAATCAAGCAACCTGGCTATGCACTGTCGAGACTGCTCACCCTGTAAGAGCGACCCTCCAAAATGTACGAACACCAGAATCTTGGCAAGAAACAAGAACCAGACTGCTCTGCATCTAGACTGCTCTGCATCTTGGAGCCTTCGCTTGGGAAGACGTTCTCTTTTTTGGAGCGTCTCTCATGCGTCGGAAGTGGAGTAGACATGCCTCTGCGGCGGCTGCGAGCTCTGACATCATGCGCAGCGCACCTGTTGAAGGGTTTCGTGCATGCCCACAAGGGGACTTCCTTACAAGCGGTGAAATGCTTGACTGACAAGCGCAGTAAACTCTCGTCACAAAATCTTCACGAGGTCGAAACCACTCCTACGGCACCTCTTTCTCTCTGTCAGCTTCCACATCAAGGTTCTCCCTTCATTTTAGTGCTTTTGTTGTCCGCATGTTTCGCGGAATAGAAGGTGTTAAAAGCGCTTCGAGTCTGGTTTGCATGAGAAGCTCAACTGCCTCCATAAATTATGAACTCTGCATCTTGCTATATATTAAGGCCAAATCCTTTGATGGCTAATACTAACGGCCATTGATTGAACGGAAATAATGATTGATGACCTAGACAGGAAACGTAGAAAGGTAGGCTTGAAAATCAATATGCAGAAGACTGAGGTAATGTTCAACAGCGTCGGGAAGGAACAGCAGTTTACATTAGGTAGCGAAATACTGGAAGTGGTAGGCAAATATGTCTACTTAGGACAGGTAGTAACCTCAGATCTGGACCACGAAAAGGAAATAACAAGAATAATACGACTGGGATGGAGCGCATTTGGCAAGCACTCGCAGATTAGGACTAGCAGCTTACCGGTATCGCTCGAGAGGAAAGTATACAACAGTTGCATCTTGCCTGTACTCACCTATGGGTCTGAAACGTGTGGAGTCCAACCAAGAGAGTTTTACTTAAGTTGAGGACAACCCAGAGGGCTATGGAACGAAAAATGGTAGGGGTAACATTAAGAGATAGAAAGCGTGCAGAGTGGGTCAGAGAAATAACTCAAGTTACCGACATTCTAGTAGAAATTAAGAAGAAGAAATGGACATGGGCAGGACATGTAGTGCGAAGAGAGGATAACCGATGGTCGCTGAGGGTAACAAACTGGATTCCAAGGGAAGGAAAGCGTAGCAGGGGGCGGCAGAAAGTTAGGTGGGCGGATGAGATTAAGAAGTTCGCCGGGGTCAAGTGGATGCAGCTAGCACAGAACCGGGTTAAGTGGAGAAATATGGGAGAGGCCTTCGCCCTGCAGTGGGTATAATCAGGCTGATGATGATGATGATGACTAACGGCCATGGCCCTGTCCGCCTGGAGACTAGAAGTGTCACACTACTTCGCGAGATTCTATGTGACAGTGCGAGATTGTGACGACATAATTCTCAGTCTTCCATGAGGAAGAAAGTTTAATCAGAGATGACAATAACGACATTACCAATGATAATGACGGTGCATTTAGTTGATAATGAGATCGAGTGCGATAAGCGTGTGCACCAGCAATGCTTAGGCTTTCACATTTGTGTGCGGTCGATTCCACACTGCTCTAAATGTTTTGTAAAATAAGAACAAACAAAAAGCGACATTTATTGCTGCTACATCACATGTTTTGTGGCCAACTTTAGCTTGCGGACACCTTCATGAGGAGAAAGTGACACATTAGGTTAAGAACAAAGCGCAGGTTGTCAAAAGTGACCTAAATCCATTGAATCACACATCATTAAATAAAAGCTTTTTTATGTGTGCTAATCAGCGCTTCATTTTGCCGCATGATGCATTGCGCGCGCGATATAGGTATGTGCAGGTTTCGGACCGTGAATGTAGCAGCATAACTAGCGGTTTAAGATTTAAATGGGCGGATCCATCTGACAAGGCGAGGGATTGAATGTGACGGTAGGATGAGTTTGAATGCTTGAGAGGAAGTGTGTAATTCTTCTTTTGTAGCGTAATAAATGAACAGTTCCCATTTTCATCCTCACCCCTCCTGACGAGATAGCGCCTTGCCAGATGGGGTATTGTACCCAATGACCAGTGTGCCAACTGTGCTGCTCCCGAGAGCCTCGCGCATGTTTTTTTTTTCGAATGTGTAGTTGTGAGAACAATGCGGCGGCTCGCATATAGGGTGGTTAACGTCCGCATGAACCTCGACGTCAGGCGCCGGCGCAACCCTTTTGAACACCTGGTGTTCACTGTGGTTCTGTTTGTGTTGTGGCGCCGCAGGTGCCTCGCTGAGGCGCGCCGCACTCCCGCCCTAGCAATGTACCCAGCCTTGCAGAGGCTGCGCCTTGTCATCTGGAAGTATCTGTCTGAACAATTTTTGGTTTCTGCGGCGCTGGCACACGCGCTTCTATGTTGTACGGAGTAGCAGACTTGAGATGCCTGTCGTCTTTTATTAGAACCCTCCCCGTTTTTACTATTTTCCCCTCTCTGGGGAATCATGTTTCTTTCAGTTTATTATGTATATGTAACCTATGGTGTTTTGTATAGTGCTTTGGTTTGTGAGTAATGTGTGTTTTTGTATGTATGTAAGTACCCAGTAAATTATTTTTATGGTAATGGAGGCAGCGTTGAATGGCGTCCTTACAAGGCCGCCCTTCTTCTTCTTATTGGTTCACAGGAAGGGAAAGGCGCAGTATCTGTCACACTTGCTATGTGGACACCTGAACCGCGCCGTAAGGGAAGGGATGAAGGTGGGAGTGAAGGTGGAAAGAGAGAAAGGGGAGCCGTAGTGGAGAGCTACGGAGTAATTTCGACCACCTGGGGATCTTTAACGTGCGCTGACATCGCACAGCACACGGACGCCACTTCGTTTCGCCTCCATCGAAACGCAGCCGCCGAGGTCGGATTCGAACCCGGGAGGCCGCCCACAAAGAACGATGTTTCTGTTGATGCAGCGCCTCCACTTGCGCCTCTTTGAGCAGGCGTGTGTGGACACGGTATCAATAAGCGAAGCTGACTTTTTGCGCAAGTGGTCGATCTGCTTCATTGTCCTGCACGACGGTCTAGTGTCGGCCACATTACTACCACATTGACATGCTTTGTGTTGCGGTACTGCGCATTGCTCGTCCGTCTCTGACAAGTAAGAAGCGGAGTGTTGTTTTGCGTGTTTTGTACTTTTTGCACCGCTTCAGATAAACTTCTCTTTACCATGTCTAATAAAACTTTTTCTAAACACAGCCATGCGGCTGCTGCCTTTCCAGACATTTAGCGGCGCGCGACACTGTTTTGCAACGGGAGGTTCGGTTTGGTTTGTGGGGTTTAACGTCCCAAAGTGACTCAGGCTATGAGAGATGATAGGAGTGTGCTTCTTCTCCCACAGTGAACAATAGAACAACCGAGGCTGCATTCCTCGTCTGCGATTTTTATTGTTCAATTGCATTTTTATTTTTTAAGCGAAGGCCTCCCTACGCGCTAGCTAGAGCCGGTCTTCGGTTAATATTCAATTTGATGTTCATTTCACTTACAAGAAGCAGGAGGATGCACTCGTGCTGTGCGGTTAAGTTGTCCACAGAAACGTTTTACCAATAGTGTGTTTTTTTATCCTGTAAACTAAAACGCAAAAAATGCTAGGGGCACTTTGGACCACTAAAGTGCGATAAAGAGATAGCCCTTAGTGCGCGGTGGTCCGTAGCTTTCTAGTACGGAACCAATCTGTCATTTTTCTTATTTCGCTGCCACCTTCCTCCTTTTCCTTGCGGCTCGGTTCAGGTGTCGGCGGAGAATTGTGACTGATACTGCAAATTTTATTTTAATAATAATAATAATATTGTTACGGGGCACAGTATCGAGTTGACGACGACGCGCTGGTGTGGTGTTGTGAAGAAGGCGACGCTCAGGCTAAGCTGGATTCGTTCTGGTGGTTTGTGCATCTGACAGTTAACTAGCGTTTACCGCTGTGTACGATTCCTTTAACAATATTATTAAAATAAAATGCGCGGTTGTCCGTAGCCCTCTAGTATGGAACTACTAGCTCAGTAATTTTGTTTTATTTCGCCGCCACCTCCCTCCTTTTCTTACGGCGTGGCTCAGGTGTCGGCGGATATTTGTGACCGATACTGGGCAATTTATTTCCTGTAAACCAATTTTAAATGCCGCAGCAGCCTGCTGTACTGCGCTCGAGAAAGTGTCAAATGAAAGGCACCGCGCGGTCGCCTGGATCGGACGCCCGACGGGATCAGTTTCGTATATGCGTGAAATATCTGTAGACGTCATTACCAGTCGTGATGTCCCGACCGGAATCGACGTCATAATGACGTCATTTCCGGTTATTAGACATAGGTGGATTTGACTTCACAGCCGATTGCGTCACCATGTGACGACGTCATAGTCACAATCATCTGTCATTACCCATTACCCAGTACTGGAAGTAGTAGGCGATTATGTCTACTTAGGACAGGTAGTAACCGCAGATCCGGACCATGAAAACGAAATAACAAGAAGAATAAGATTGGGATGGAGCGCATTTGGCAAGCACTCGCAGATTATGACTAGCAGCTTACCGGTATCGCTCAAGAGGAAAGTATACAACAGTTGCATCTTGCCTGCACTCACCTATGGGGCTGAAACGTGGAGGCTAATCAAGAGAGCTCTACTTAAGTTGAGGACAACCCACAGGGCTATGGAACGAAAAATGGTAGGGGTAACATTAAAAGATAGGAAGCGTGCAGAGTGGGTCAGAGAAATAACTCAGGTTACCGACATCCTAGTGGAAATTACGAAGAAGAAATGGGCATGGGCAGGACATGTAGTGCGAAGAGAGGATAACCGATGGTCGCTTAGGGTAACGAACTGGATTCCAAGGGAAGGAAAGCGTAGCAGGGGGCGGCAGAAAGTTAGGTGGGCGGATGAGGTTAAGAAGTTCACAGGGGTCAAGTGAATGCAGCTAGCACAGAACCGGGTTAAGTGGAGAAATATGGGAGATGCCTTCGCCCTGCCGTGGGTAAAGTCAGGCTGATGATGATGATGATCCATTAAAAGTTAGTTATAACTGACTAATTAGTGCTAGTTAGGAACTTGCTCGCAATGAGTTTGTGCTAGTTAATGTCTAGTTAATTATTAGTACTCGATAGTGGCAAGTTATTTATTAGGCATAACTATTACTAGTACTATTTAAGGTGGGACATCATAGTGGCCGGACGGACAAGGTGATGGCCGTGAGTATGAACCAATAAAGGCTTTCGCCTTAATACCAGCATGGGCTTAGTGATTGCACCTGGCCCAACGGGGCTGGGACTAGTTGGTCACTGCCGCTTGCGGTGGGGGCTAACCTGCCACATATTTGTATCTGTTGTAGTCTGTATATTGCACCCGCTACCTTTTCGGTGGTGGACGACAGCTATTGCGACGCGCGTATTTCTCCCCATTTGTTTTTCCTTCTTCCTTTAGTCGCAACAACAACAACAACAACATGAGACTGTTGCCGTCCGGTTCAGGTGACGGCATAACAATGTGCAGATATCGTGCCTTGCCTTACCTATAAGCACACGACAGAAGTGTGGTTATAAATATACTGCACATAAGTATAGCGTTCTTTGCTTTTCCCACCGAGAGATGCCCGTGTGCTGTACTATCCCCAGATGGCTGAAAAGCTGAATAGGCCTCCTCTAAGGTTTCTTTTTCGCTTTTTCTATTTCACTCCCACATTTCTCCCGGTCTTTACGATGCGGTTCAGCCGTGCACAAAAAGTGCGATAGATACTGCGGCTCTCCTTGCCTGTAAACCAATTGTTTCATTGCTCATTTCTCCAAGAATGATAGAGCGAGGGAAAACTTTATTTTCGGGGATAGCGTTATTGGGCCTTAGTGGAAGAGCCAATAGCTGGTGGCTTGCGGCGACTTCTTCAGCGCGGTTTTCGACGCCGATTTGTATATCGCGACGCGCTTTGCGCAGCACTTCCCTGGATTCAAATGAAATAGTTTTTATCAGAGCCTTGACATGCGGGTCCACTGATAAATTCGGCAGGATATGATTAAGGTCGGATTTTTTTGCCGCACCTAGTGCAGGATGAACTTACACTATGCGGAAATATATGCGCTAAAGCGGAGAGTTGGGGAGGAGTTAGTTTTTTGTAGCCCCCAGACAATCTCATCTTGACTTGTTAGTGATTTGAGTCATGGGGGTATACTCCCCTAGAGAATTTGAAGTGTTGTGTAATGTCGCTCTATGTGAGCAATCCTTTCGAGTTACTCGGCATTAGGTCTCCTCGCTTTTGGCGAGAATACCTTGAGCATGTTGATGAACAGCCTCATTGGCTCCGTTCCCTGATAGCGTATAGGTGCCCATACGAGTGCTATCTTTCTGGCAGGGCAATTTTTTTACGTAGTCCAAACGCACAAATTTTTTTACATAGTCCAAACGCACTATTCTGCCACGCGTATGGTCGTGTTTGAATCGCTGACAATTATGTCCGCATCTGTTGTAGAAATGGCTAAAGTGAATGTGATTTCTTCTGCTTCTCCCGAGTAGAAAATGTGAACGAAGTGGCTGATACGCATTTGTTGAGGTTACTGGACGGCTTTATTACACAGATGCCATAGGCACCTTCCGCTATATTTTAGTCTGATGCGTCGGTGTGCACCACCCCATCGTGATTGAGGTATTTTCTGTTCAGGGTCCTAGCTCTAGCTTTCTTCCTTCCTTCACGCAAAGAGGGATGCATGATATTCAGATATGTGGCGCAAAAAACACAAAGACAGGAGAAGATACACAACACACGCGTGTGTTGTGTATCTTCTCCTGTCTTTGTGTTTTTTGCGCCACATATCTGAATATGATCCAGCACCAACTAGCCCCTCAAGCCGTTATTTAGGGATGCATGATTTTGGGCAAAGGTTTCCGGATAATTTTCTAGCGCACTCATCTTAGTCTAGGCCAGGCTAGTTGGCTAGTGGTTCGGCATTGATTCCCATGCAATTGAGAATTTGCCTGGATGCTTCAGAGTTGGTTAGACTTTGTAGCTGTGCGGTCGCAGGTGCCGTTATGAGCTCCTCGACACTGTTGTGTATACCAACTGAGAGGAGTTTTCGGTTGAAGTGTTTCTGGGTAGACCCAGCCAAGCCATTTAGGTACTTCGAATGAGTATGTCTAATTTCTGCTTGTCAAATTGAATGAGGCGAAGGTAAGGGACAGAGTATGTGAATCTGCTAAGTACAAAGGCATGAAACAACTGATAAATGTCAGCCTCTTTCATTTCTCTCTTTCTAGCCGTTACTGTCTACTAGTCTAGTGATTCGTTTCACAGTAACTTCGAGCCCCTTGACAGTCATACTGCTTTTCCTATTGCTCTGGATGTAGGGCCCGAGTACACTAATAGTATCGATTGCAGATATGGGTAGGCCGTGCCGGAAGACTGTTATGTACAGCCCGGGGGGGGGGGGGGCTGCTTCTGAGCCGAATAGTGGCGCTAATTTAGCTTTAGTGGAGGTCGTTCCCACTGAAGGGGGTAGAACAAAAAATCTTACCATCAACAAAGTCGGAATAATGGAAATTCATTACACGCCGCGGGAAGGGGCTCAGAACCAGACCCCTTGGACTCTACACTTTTGACAAAGACTGTACTTGTGTCTTGAGTTGTCTTTGTGACCGCTAGTAGTTCAGACTTAGGCTGTGAGAAGTTCAGCCCAATCTGGTTAACGTATGACTGGACTACGTTCACTACTTCTTGAAGCATTTTCTCTATGTGAGCGTCCAAATCTTTTGTTCCCCATAAGGTGACATCGTCAACATATGGCGAGTGCTGAATATCTTTCATTTCTTCAAGTTTCGCACGTAGACGTATCAGTGCTAGATCGGATAAGAAGGGAAAGAGGACTGTTCCTTGCTGGATTCGTCTTTCTACTATTACTATTTTTTCCAATCTAAATCCTGCGATATTTAGCTCCGCATCCCTTCCCGAGAGAAACAAGCAAATATAATTACACGTTTTGTTCCCCGCATTCATGTTGGAGAGGTTTTAGAAGATGGCTTTGGGGAGAGGTATTGCAGAGAGCTTTTTCCAGATCCAAGGCAGAAATGGCTTTGATTCTGGTTATGTAAGAGTGATCTATTACTTCTGCATGCAACTGAAGCATTACATCATGTTTAGATAGATGACTTCTGATGCGAATATTTAAGCTCGGCTATATGTCATTCTCTTATGCGTAGTTCTGAAGCCTATTTAGAATAATGTTCCATAAGTTTACCTAGGCACGACATAAGAAAGGTGGACATTAAGTTCTTTATGCTTAGTTTTTTTATTTGGTTTAGTAGTAAAGACAGCCTTCGCGTGTTTCCACGTCTGCGGAAATTCAGTTTTGTTACAATATGCATTCATTAAGTACGCAATAGCTGAGACGTAATTTAGTTCCAAGATCGTAGCATTCCTTTCCTTACACCATCTGGCCCTGGTACTGAGCGAGGACGTAAATGGCCAATCACGGCTCTTCCCTAGTGAAAAAAACCGTATGAGTCACAATAATCTCATACAGATTTCTCATACCAAACTCATACAAATCTCATTATTTCTCATATATTTCTCATATGATGAACGAGTCTAGTATGAGATTATATGAGATTCGTATGAGATTAGTACGAGTTTAGTATTGTATGAGTATTGTATTGTACTATTGTAGTACGAATTTTTATGAGGTTATTGTGACTCATAGGCTTTTTTCACTAGGGACTCGTAGGTGGCATTGTGATTGTTGCCTGTATTATGATATCTGCTTCGGAGTTAAAAAGACGACGCCTTCTCCCCGACGTTCGGGAGGGAGTAAAGCGTATGTCGTCTCCCTCCAGCTATGAAGACCACGCGCTGCAACTAGTGCGCTTCATTACGGCCGATTGGAGCTGCTCACCTGGAATCCTGCACTGTGGTCGGCGGGGTTCTGTCAAATAAACACAACAGACCCGGCCATAAAAGCTTTTGCCTTATTGCTCTTAATGTGCCTTAAGTGCCTCAAGACGTTTTATGATGGTATCTTATCGTATGTATGATGTCTAGTGGTAGATCCCCTGTTTCAACCCTGAGCCAAACAGCAGTTGTAAGGGCAAAGTCAAGGGTTGCTTGTGGCATCACCCCAAACTCGTTAAAATGTGCACATTAGTGCAAAAGTTCTGAAAAAAACGAGGATGTTTGTCCTGTGTGCTAGTATGCACCCCACTTGATAACGACGTGTCATATGCAAATAGCGTAGCTAATTTGCATGTTGTGAGAGTTTTGTTCTCTTCGTTTTTATGAAATACAATATTTCAAATCCAGGAAATAAGTGGGGGTGGTAAAACGTTTATTGTGAGAACCAGGGTACATTGCAAAGGTTGAGGTGGTTCCTGATCTCGGCTGGTGTCTGTCAGGCCGTGCCTGGAAGCGACCGCTTCAGCCCAGTCAACCGGCATCTTTTGCGCTTCTGGGTCGGAGCTGTATACCGCGATCTCCCAACCCTCTTGGTCCGTGAGGTCCCATTGGGGCGGTGGCTTCAAATCTTCGTATAGAAACATTATGTGATTGAAGGTAGCTCTAGGTGCACCCCATAGAGAGCATGTGGGGTCGTACCGGCCCGGGTGGGCCAAGGCCAACCAAGCTAGGGAGGGAATGGTTTTGGCTTGTAGCCAGATTATTTGATGGGGTTTTGAGACAGAGGTATCAGGTGGGGGATATAAGAGTCGTTGTTCTCGGTAGTGAAGTGTTATGTCATGATAGGTGAGAAGTCTGTCCCACGTGCTTCCCCAGTCTTCGGTATGCCCTGCTCGGTTGACGTGCGCTAGAGCAGTTGAGTGGGCTGCCTCGTTAGCGGGGTTGCCTGCATGGCCTGGTACCCAGACGATGTGAATGGGTCGGAGAGCTGTTAAACTCGAGGTTAAGATTTGATGGAATTGGTCCACCCATTTAAAACCGCCACCTAGTTCCCCAACACATCCGGGACAACCTTAACGTATAACCCCTCACCAAAAATATTCACCCTGCTCACCACAAGGCATGACGAGAAGCTCGAGCCAAGGCGTTACACAAAGCCCACGTGACTGACACCGAAGCGGCCTACGTAGACGCGGCAGAATACGTCAACCCACGGCATATGTCATCAGTGTGATTTCTTATAACTTCAATCACATAGTTTCTGCCTCTGTCAAAGCAAACACGTCGTCAGAAGCCGAAGAGGCAGCCATATATATATGGCTAGCTATCTCCTCTTACACTGCAACACTCATTTTCAGCCGTTATAAAACGGCCATTCAAAATTTCGAAAGAGAGAAAATACACCCAGGCAATGAAGCATCTCTGTTGTACTGCTAAGGATGCCCGACTACACAGTCGGAGTACCTACGTTCGAGCCCAGCCTGCGGCGGCTGCATATTGATAGAAGCGAGAAAAGGCTTTCACGTGTTGTCCGTGTTAAAAATCTTCACAATAATTTCTAGAGGGCACTTTGGACCACTAAATTGCGACGAGGCGAAAGTCATTAGCGCGGTGGATCGTAACCCTCCTCTGCAGGACCTCTATTTCCCTTTCTTCTTACACTCCCACCTTCCTCCCTTCTTTTATGGCGTGGAACATGTGTCCGCGGAGAATTGTAACAGATACTTCGCCTTTTCTATCATGCAAATCAATTTCAAGCGGCAATGATGCCTGTGGTACTAACGCCTCTTAGACATTTGTGTTTGCTTCTATTTGTTGTGTGGTGCGGTGTTCGAGGAAGCGGCAAATGAAAGGCCACGCACGGGCGCCTGGACAGCAGTCCGGCGGGGTCAGTGATCTCTCGTGACGGTAGGTTGGGGCCACCTTGTAGAACAAACCCATGCCAGAGGTCGCTCCAGGGCTTCAAGATCACGATCACATCTGAGAAAGGACTCCTCAAAGCCATCTACTACGTCCCACGAACTCTCATGGGCTGACCGAGCTGCAGGCAAGAATCCAGCTAATCCCAGGCGGATCCCAGAGACGAGGAGCTATGGGAGCTAAGGATGGAGGTAAGCCGCCTCTCATCCCTGATCCCAGCACCTTCTCAAACCGCTGCTCCCCCACCCCTTCCCACACAAACTGCCTCATCCCCTCAACCCCTTCCCCCACACTGTCCTACCACTCTTCACTCATCCCATCCCACAAAAGCACTCTCATCCCCCATCCCTAGCCAACCAACCTCTCAACCCAACCCCCCACCCGCCAAAAAGAAACGCACAACAGAATCCCCTCAGACCACCCAAGACGATCACAGGAACCTAGAAGAAAAACTCCATGCAAAATTCTAAGAAATGGAGGCGCGCTTCGAGGCGAAATTTAGTTCCATCATAAATCAGCTCACCCACCGATTATTCACCCGAATGCTCCAGACGCTGGAAATGAGCTTAGTACTTCCCCAACCCCCAATCATCAAACCCCCCACGCTCCAATATGGCGGGGCTGACCTTTAATTCTAACATATTACCTCTCATGCAATGGAACTGTCGCAGCTTCCGGGGCAAGCGCGCATCCCTTCAACTTCTCCTATCCACCTTCACCCCCACACCCCAAATCCTCCTCCTACAGGACACCAATACACCCGCCACGCTCCCTAGTCATGTTTCAGTTCACTCCGACACTACCCTTACCCCTCGAGCATCTACCCTCTTACACCGCTCGCACACATTTCAAACCCATGACATAACATCGGACGTGCATTGCGTCATTACCGAGATTATACACCACACACGCACTATGCCATCTATTTTTATAACCAACATATACCATCCCCTCTCCCGCCCAATGTCCTCACTGGAAACGCTCCTGCGAGATCTCCAACGACTAGCAGGGAAGCATCCATTTATCATTGGGGGGGAGTTCAATTGTGCACACACAGATTGGGGCTATCGGGCCAACCCGAGCCGAGGGCAACGCCTCTGGTCCTTGGTACGTGGGCTCCGTCTCACTGTGCACAATAATTTTCACACTCCCACGCGAATCGGCAATAGCATCTGCATGGACACCAGTCCAGATCCGACACTCAGCCGCCACCTCGTGGAGATCACCTGGAACAGGACACACCATACACTAGGCAGCGACCACTACATTATCTTTCTCGCGGTACCGTTTACACAGCCTCGTAAGATATTCCTTACACACAAGCTAACAAACTGGGATGCCATCCGCAAAATGCGAATGGACTACCTAGATTCAATTATCACAGACATCGACCGATGGGTGAGCTCACTCATGACTGATGTCTCTACACACCCAACACATCGAAACAGCACAGGACCTCCTACATTAGACTCTAGACTCGCCCACCTCTCGGAGGCTTATCACAGCCTCCTAGAGCGCTGGAAAAAGAACAAACTTAACCGCAAGCTGAAAAAGAGGCTGGCCGCACTGCTGTCACAGATCCCCCAACATGCAGAGGAGCTCTGCCGGTCCAACTGGGGACAGGTTTGTGACAGCATGGCCGGCAATCTGTCCACCAAGCGAGCCTGGCAACTCCTTCGACATCTCATCGACTCTACACAGTCCAAAACAGCTGCGCAACATCACGTCACTCGGCTCATACACAACACGGATTTAACCCCGGACGTCCTTTTGGACAACCTAAAACAAACACATACATCACCCGGCATATCCGACCCCCTTCCTCCCTATACAGGTCAACCAGATTCTACTCGATGTTGAGATTATGGAAGCCGAGGTCCGAGCGGCCCTTCTGACTCTCCGCACCTCTTCCGCTCCTGGTGTCGACAAAATCTCCAACTCATGCTCGCAACCTGGATGATCAATCGATCACCCAGATTGCGGACTACTTTAACAAATGCTGGGCGGAAGGTACCCTCCCCCAGTCTTGGCGTCATGCCAAAGTTATATTTATTCCTAAACCAGACAAACCACTCACACTAGCAAACCTCCGACCCATCTTCCTCACGTCGTGCCTGGGAAAACTTTTCGAACGCGTCGTGCTGGCGAGGCTCACTGAGCACATGACGGACAATGACCTCTACCCCCACAGCATGATCGGCTTCCGCCCCCTTTTGTCCGCGCAGGATGCCATGCTTAAGCTCACCACCGACATTTTTGACCCGGCTATCCCGGGCCATACAAAGGCCGTCCTAGCTTTGGATTTATCTAAAGCATTTGATCCAGTTGATCACACCGCGATCATGACAGCCCTCTCCTGTCTTGATGTGGGTGTGCGTACGCACACCTATATCGGAGCTTTCCTTAACAACCGCACGGCTGAGGTCCACTTTGGCCCACACACATCACCTCCTTACTCCCTTAAAGGGGTCGGTACTCCCCAGGGCTCTGTTCTCTCCCCTTTCCTGTTCAACGCGACAATGATCTCACTCGCCCGCAAACTTACCACGATACCACACCTCCGGCACACCCTCTATGCCGACGACATAACGTTGTGGATCACCCACGGCAGTGATGGCGACATAGAAGGCACACTACAAAGCGCCGCCACATTAACACAAGAACACGCACGAAGCATCGGACTCTCATGCTCCCCAGAGAAGTCCGAGCTCCTCATCCTCCGCCCCACCACCCGTAACTCTCCCAGCGCCCCCATAACCGTTGCTTTGGATGATCGCCCCATTACGGAGGTGGACGCTCCGGGTCCTGGGACTTCCTATCCAAAGCAAACGTAGAAACAGCCTCACAATAAAGGAACTCAAGCGAGTGACAGGTGCGATCTCGCACCTCATCCGCAGAGTTTCGGGCCAACATAGGGGCATGAGGGAGCACGATCTATGTCGTCTCATTCATGCCTTTATCCTCAGCCGATTCTTATACACGCTCCCTTACCTCAGACTTAGAGGTGAAGAGATCGCCACCTTGGACGCGATGCTTCGTACCGCGTTCAGAACCGCCCTCGACCTACCTCTCAACACTTCAACAGAGAAATTACTTCAGCTGGGTCTCCACAATACTGTTGGGGAGCTTGTGGAGGCCCACAGACACACCCAGTGTATCCGATTGACACAGACTGGCACCGGACGTCACATCCTCAAAACTCTCGATGTTCATATCCCAGCTAACAACCCCACACTCTTCTCCATCCCACGCCCTATCCACTCTAACCTTCCTGTCAAACTCTTTCGCCGAAACTCCCATCCACAACACCACGAGCACCGCCGCCGAGCCCGGGAAAAGGCGCTCCACAAATATTACGGCTCCGAGACGGATGCCGTATGGGTGGACGCCGCATGCTCAGGCGATGAGGCGGCGGCAGCCGCGGTGAACAATACCCTTCAGTCCATTGCAACTCTCCCCCTGATTTTGATTTATTTCTTATTTATTTATAGGAAGGGAAAGGCGCGGTAACTGTCTCACTTGATTTCCGTGGACACCGCATCCGCGCCGTAAGCGAAGTGAGGAAGATGGGAGTGAAGGTGGAAAGAGAGAAAGAGGAGCCGTAGTGAAGGGCTACGGGGTAATTTCGACTACCTGGGGATCTTTAAATTGCGCTGACATCGCACAGCACACGACGCCTCTTCGTTTCGCCTCCATCGAAACGCAGCCGCCGAGGTCGGGTTCGAACCCGGGTACTCCGGCAGAGTAGTCGGGCGTCTTACCACTGCACCACCCCGGCGGGGCTCAACTCCTCTCTGTTACCTCCTCAGAAGTGGCCGAGGAGGCAGCGATCGCCCTTGCAATTGCCCACACGGAAGCTAAATATATACTCACAGACTCAAAAACTGCACTACTAAATTTCGCACGTGGGCAAGTTATGTTTCTGCTTTTCACATACTGGCCTCGCCCACTGCTAACCCGCCCCGCCACGTGGAGCTTATCTGGGTGCCTGCGCACTCGGGGAACCCTGGCAACGAGGCCGCCAACAGCTTAGCCCGAGGTCTAATACGCCGGGCACGGGCGGTCCCCACGTCGGAGTTCTCCCGGGAGCGCATGCACACGTTTAAGGAGATGACTCAGGCCTACCGGGTCGACAGATCTACCCCCCACCTCACTCCTCCCTCAGCAATCACCACCAAACACTATGGCGCCGCCTCCAGACGCGAACCTTCCCGTCCCCTTACATTAGGTCCCGTTACCACCCTACTCTTACCGACCCCTCCTGCACCCTTTGCAACCACCCCACTGCCACTCTCGCCCACATTCTATTCCAATGCCCGGCGGATCCTCCCGCGCGGGATCTGGAGCACTTCACCACCTGGGAGGAATGGGAGACCCTGCTACGTTCTAAGGACCCGGTCCGGCAAAAGACCGCCACAGACCGAGCTGCCGACGTCATGAACGTTTGAGTGTAGTGGGGCCGTGCGCGGGGGCCCAAGGGCCTGCGCGCCCCGAACTTCTCTGTTAAAATAAATGTTTTTTACTACTACTACTACTTGTCGAACACAACTAGCATCAAACGCATGAAAGTTCACAAGCCTTCTATATTTCGTTTACAGAAAACGAAAGACGCAGTATATTTTGCTAGCAGAGTCCATATCATCCTCATCTACCATGAGGATGATCCTCATGGTAGATGAGGGGAATAATGAAGGCCATGGTAGAGCAGTCAGCTGGGATCCAAGGAACGGAGGTTCTATTCCTCTTCAAAACAAGGTTTATTGATTTCTTTTTACCCTCACTCTCGAAAACGTGACAGCCATTGCCGACAGCTGATTTATTTATAGGAAGGGAAAGGGACGGTAACTGTCTCACTTGTTTTCTGTGGACACCGCAACCGCGCCGTAAGGGAGGGGAGGAAGGTGGGAGTGAAAGTGGAAAGAGAGAAAGAGGAGTCGTAGTGGAGGGCTACGGAGTAATTTAGATCACCTGGGGATCTTTAACGTGCGCTGACATCGCACAGCACACGGACGCCTCTTCGTTTCTCCTGCTCATAACCATGAAGCTTAAGGGCTTTTAGCGTAAAACTACTCCTACGACACCGATTCTCTCTTTCTGCTTCCACTAACACGTTTCTCCCTTCACTATACTGCTTCTGGTGTCCACATTTGCCGCTGAATAAGAAGATGTTAAAGGCGCTCTGCGTCTGCTTTGCAGGCGAAGCGGAATCATGTCCATACTTCCTCGGCAACTGGCTGTGTTTAGGTTGGTTGGTTGGTTTGTGGGGTTTAACGTCCCAAAGCAACTCAGGCTATGAGAGACGCCGTAGTGGAGGACTCCGGAAATTTCGACCACCTGGGGTTCTTTAACGTGCACTGAAATCGCACAGCACGCGGACGCCTTGCTTTTCGCCTCCACCGAAAAGCTGCCGCCGAGGCCGGGATTCGATCCCGCGTCCTTGGGAACAGTAGTCGAGCGTCGTAACCACTGCGCCACCCCGGCGGGTGGCTGTGTTTAGAAAGGCCAAATTCTTTATTAGCTAATACTCGCGAGATTCTGCGGGACACTACGAGATTTTGTCCTCTTAATTCTTATCTACCATGAGGAAGATAGTTAAATTAGTGATAACGACAAGGATGACATTACAAGTAATAATGACGGTGCATATAATTAATAATGATAATTAAAGTGAACGGGATGATCGTGTGCATCAGCAACCCTTAGGGTTTAGTAGTTATGCACTGTCGATTGCATACTGCTCGCGAAATTGTTTGTCAAAAAAGAAAAAAACAAAAACCAACATTTATTGCAGCTACCTCAGATATTATGTTGCTCGGTTGAACAGGCGGTCAAATTCATGAAGAGCAAACTATATATTGGAATATGAACGAGCCGCAGGTTGTAGAAAGTGACGTAAATGCTTTGAATCACACATCATTAAATAGAAACGGTTTCATGTGTATTAATCAGCACTTCATCTGGCCAAATGATGAATTGCGCGTGCTTTATAGTTGTGTGCATGTTCAAGTTAGTAATTGAAGCAGCACAGTTAGCGCTTTTGCAATTTTTTCCCTTTTGGGGTGGTGTAGTGGTAAGACGCCCGACTACTGTCCGGAATTCCCGGGTTCGAACCCGACCTCGGCGGCTGCGTTTCGATGGAGGCGAAACGAAGAGGCGTACGTGTGCTGTGTGATGTCAGCGCACGTTAAAGATCCCCAGGTGGTCGAAATTACTCCGTAGCCCTCCACTACTGCTCCTATTTCTCCTTCCACCTTCACTCCCACCTTTATCCCTTCCCTTACGGCGCGGTTCAGGTGTCCACAGACACAAGTGTGACAGTACTGCGCCTTTCCCTTCCTGTGAACCAATTATTATATTATTAATATGCCCATATTGTCGGCTGCCAAATGAAGTGCGAGATTTTGACTGGCTGGGGCGTCCTCCCCACGAGACAGCGCCTTTCCAGATGGCTGTGCCAACTGCGGTGCTCCCGAGAGCCTCTGCATGCTTTTTTCGAATGTGTAGTTGCGAGAACAATGTGGCGGCTCGAATATAGGATGATTAAGGTCCGCATGAACCCCGGCCTCAGGCGCCGGCGCGAACCTTTTCAACACCTTGTGTTCACTGCGGGTTATGTTGTGGCGTCGCAGGTGCCTCGCTGAGGAGCGCCGCACTCCCGCCCGTGCAATGCTTCGTCGTCTGGAAGTATCCGTCTGGGCAGTTAGAAAGGGACATCGAGACAGTTTCTGCGGCGCTGACACACGTGCTTCTACACACTAAGCACGAAATACCCGAAAAGGGAGCAATAACGGCATGCTATTCGCTTTTTAGGTCCGCGCCATGGGAACAAATTCCGGTTAGACGGAGCACTGAGCTTTGTCAACCTCGAAGCCCCTCCGTCTGCTCTTCCGCGGAGCTGTGGCGGAGGTTTGACGGAGCTCGGAATCCACGATTCTAACGGTGTATAAAAAAAATTACCGACGATTACGTTACTTCCTAATGCGAAATTTGAGCGCAGCAAATAAGCTGTTTCACCTTTTCGATAGATTGAGGCAAATCCGCCGCCACCGATCTGGCTCTCTGATTGCCACCGCACAGGGGTTGCATTGGAGGAGGAGCGAAGAAAGGAATTAAGTTCGAGCCGGCACTTTGACAACCGGAGACTCGCAGGAAGAGGGGGGAGGGGGGCGGCGTGTACACCCAGCGGCAAACGATGGGGGCAGAAGCGCGCGCAGCAAGCGGACAACGCGATAAAGGGAGGAGGGAAGAGATAGCAGCGACTGACTGATGCTGCTGACGCCGATAGTGAGTCAACCCCAGCTGCGGAGTTGGTTTCAGGGACAACGCCGCCGATGCCGATGGAAACAATATCATACCCTCGCTTCTGCAGCGCCAAGAACCAGGTCTAGCCGTGGGAAGGTGGTCACGTATTCGTCGACGTGCCGGGGCCTACGTGAAATAACCGGCGCGTCAGCAACTGAAGAGCACCCTATCCGCCACACAGGAACAGGGGGGGGGGGTACCCTCCCCTCCTCTTTCTGCATGGCGGTGACGGTGTTCTATGCAGTCACGTTATCTTGACTCTCTAGCGGCGTCAGCGGCCTCCAGCGGTATCAGTCGGTCGCTGCTAGCGCTGGGGGGATGAAAGGGGGGGATCCTCCCCTCCTCTTTCTGCATGGCGGCGACGGTGTTCTATGCCGTCACGTTATCTTGACTCTCTAGCGGCGTCAGCGGCATCCAGCGGTATCAGTCGGTCGCTGCTAGCGCTGGCGGGATGAAAGGGGGGCGGAGCTGGTTACGAGGCTGACGCCGACGCGAAACCCAGGAACGGACGCCAAAGAGCTGCGCTCTAAAACATTTGGAGGACGCTTAAGCTTCGCCTTCAAGAGTGGAACGCGATAGCGTTATTGCACCTCGTTCGCGCCGCCCACTCATTCGCTCGGCATGCTCTTGAGTCACACAAAGACATAGTTTTCATACTCAACACTTCTAAGTGCACTGTACAACTTTTTTCTAATTATTTGTTGACGCTTGATTCTACAACCCGTGAGGGTGCACGGCGAAACGTCAGGGGCGAGTGGCGCGCCACGTGTCGGGGCAGCGCCGCACATTGCGAGGAGGGGTTCTTCTGTGTTTGCCGCAAGATGGCTCTGCATGTGCGCAGAGCGCAGAAGAAATGTAGCGGAAACTTACTTCGCTACTCGTGTAACTGCGACTTCTGTAAGTTACCTGCTCATAATTACCTAACGATCTACTTCGCGTTTCTAAGGCAACACCGCATTCACTAGAAGCGCTTTTGTACCGCTTTCAAGCATCGAACTCGTGGCTGAGTGGTAGCGTCTCCGTCTCACACTCCGGAGACCCTGGTTCGATACCCACCCAGCCCATCTTGGAAGTTGCTTTTTATTTATGAAGTGCATGCCGGGATTTATCGCTCACGGCCAACGCCGCCGACGCCGACGACACCGGTTTTTCTGCGACATGAGCTCCTTAACGCTATCGCGTTAAAAGAACGTATGGCAGTTGAGATCGAGAAAGGCCGACGTGACGCTGTGTTCCGTAAGCACTGGTTTTATCAGTTTCGCTTTCGAAGTGGCAAGTTTCATTTTCGGCGAGAGATGCACTCAATAGCAGACGACGTATGGATTGTGTTGCGCAGCGAGAGAAGCTGGCGGTGCCGACGGTGCAAGCAAGCAGCAACCTTTGTAGGTGTAACATGTCGAATTGCGCCATTGAATGGAGCCCGGCCGGCTGCGCGGCTTCATTGCGGGCTGTGTTGAAATAGTAATTGTTAGCGGAGCCTTTGTGTTTTCATTCGAGGTCGACGTGAAACTGGGAGTGTAAAGACGCCTGCGCGAGTGACGCTATGGATCGTGTTTCACCGAGGGAAGCGGACGCTGCGTAGGGTCAGGCTTAACGTCCTGAAATTGCTCCTTCATGGCGAGCTCGGTTAACCATCCGAATTCCCGGCGGCCACTGTTGAAATGGATGCGTGAGCGGCGGCTTCTTCGCGTCAAGTCTCCAACGGTTTTCAAGTGCGACTGGGAATGGCGAGGCGTCTGCGCGAGTTGTTCACTTGAGTGGACGTTGTGAACGATGTGTTGGTTTTTGGCTTCGCTCTGACTCGACGTCGTTGTGTGCGCACCGGTACAAGTTCTTGTGCGTGCTTTGCGGAATATTTCTGCCTTGATATGGCAGCCCTGGAGGATATGCTTGAAACCCAGTGTTGTGTCTTTCTGGGCGGGAAATATCATCGTAATTGTTTTTGCATTTGTTTGTTTGGGCGAAAAATCTCATTTTATTTTTATTTTTTTTTTGTTTAGCGTCATAATCGAGTCGAGCCGGAAGTCAAGAGCGCTTGAGGGCGCTACAAACAAAGGGGCGTATTAGAGCAGGTCTACTGTTTTAAGGACTAGTTGTTTTGTCATTTGCATGATTATACGCGTGCGTTCAAAGTGCATTGTCAGTGGAGTACATGCGTTAAATGTTGCCGAGCACAACTCGCGCGCTCATTGTCAGTCTTCGCATATGTCTGCACTTATGTGTGCAGTGGAGACAACTTTTCGGAATTTTTATTCAATTAAGCAATTTCAAGATGAATTATTTTTATTTCCGTGCATATATGTACCACCTGCAGTCATTCGCAACCGTCAAAATTTAGCTTTCCGAGGCGGTATCAGACGTGGTTAACCACCTCCTCCACCTCTGGGAAGCGCGGCATCGCCTTGTCCGGCGGTGGCGCCGACAAAAGCATAACCATAAACTTTAGGCTCGAATTTCCGAGCTCACCCAGCAGGCGGCCGAGTATGCGGCCCAGCTCGAAGACGCCAACTGGGTGGATCGTTGCAACATGGCGGCGTGGGAGATGTCTAGCAGGAACACCTGGCGGCTCTTCCGCGCTCTTATCGACCGAACGCAGACACACACAGAAACTCAGAAATATCTACAACGTGCCACACACAGCTTTCAGGGCAACACAACTCATCTAGCGCACAAGTTGCTGGACCAATACTTGTGCACTACCCAGGACCCCCGCGGACCGGCGCACTCTTATGCAGGTTCAGAAAACGCTGAGCTGGATCAGCCGTGCCAGCTCCATGATCTTCGGGCGGCTCTGGTGAAAATGAAACGGGGCACAGCCCCGGGTCGGAACAAAATTACAGTCAAATTACTAGCTAACTTACCCGAACCGGTCTACCAGTCCTTATTGGATTACATCAATTCAATTTGGCTTGGGGACGCGCCACTCCCCATCGATTGGAAGACCTCTCTGGTCACTTTCATTCCAAAAGCTGGCAAAGCCATCAACACGGACAACCTTCGTCCCATCTCTCTAACCCCGTGTGCGGGAAAACTAATGGAGACGATGGCGCGTGACAGGTTGTCCGAGTTCATGGAATATAAAGGCATCTTCGCAGACTCCATGTTCGTATTGCGCCCGCACAGGTCAGCACAGCAAGTTCTGCTATTCCTTAATCGGGACGTTCTTCACCCGGTCGAATGCCCCCGTAACGCGTTCAACAACGTTACTCATCAGGTAATACTCACTCATCTTTCACAAACCGGCTGCGGACGCAACGCGTTCAGATACATTCAGCAATTTTTGACAGATCACCAATACTACATTAAAATCCAGCACAGCGAACATGCCCCGTTTCAACTTGGAACCAGAGGAACACCTCAGGGTGCAGTGCTGTCTCCTCTTTTATTCAATCTGGCTATGGACGCTGGTGTGAAGCATGTGCTGCATGCCGATGACATCACCCTGTGGGCCAACGAGGCGGCTCACGAGCTAGCGCGAGCTCTCTACTTCCGGGTAGCCGTCGAGCCCCCCGAACACTGGGCATACGACGAGCGTCTGCAAAATTATGGGGAAATCATCGACCATTATAAATTGGGACGTAGACTGGTACCCCCGCCAGATGTTAGGCTAAATAATAGAGAAGCTGTCGCGTGGAGGCGGCTACAAACTAATACGTTCATGAACCCGGTCTGGGCGTTTCACGCGCTACCAGACTTTAGGGACAATGATCTCTGCAAACACTGTGGGGCGAGAGGGACCCTCGACCACATAATTTGGGAGTGCCCACAATCTCCAGGGATAGGGCAAAATATTACAAGTAGAGAAGCCTGGGATACCCTGCTGCGAAGCGCGGACCCTGCGATCCAGCACCGCACCGTCCATCTGGCGGAAGAGGCCGCAAGAAGCCAAGGGCTACCTGCCAGCCTCTAATCCGCGGGCGCACGACTCCCCGTTTCCGATGGAAATAAAAGTTGTACAACCAACCAACGCAAGGTTTCCTTAGAGATAATGAGGCTTACTTGCAGCAAGCGTAACCATAGTGGATCGTTGTGCTCGCCACAGCGGCTTTCATTGCTCCCCTCAAAAATATAAAATTTGTGCACATACGCCCCTCACCAAAGTGTACGGCCAAAATTGAACTCTTTTTAGAGACAGGATCAATTCCTGAACGCACAGAAGTCCAGGTACTGGGGCTCTTCATTCATCAACATAGACGCTCGGACACTACCTTGGCGAAACTCCGTAAGGTGGGGGACCAGGTGGGCCGCATGGTCCGACGGGTTTCTAAAAAAACATGAGGTGTTGCGGTGCAAAGACGCCTTGCGGCTAGCGCATGCATTCGTGACAAGTCGAATCCTTTATTCGACTCCTTACCTCCCCCTTCGCAACCGGGACAGAGGGTGCACTCGAAGTCATCCGGTTCAAAATACTTGAGAGCCCTCAATCTCCCGATGAACACCTCCACCCAGCGTCTACATGGTCTGGACATGGGGAATACGATCCTGGAGATCCGAGAGGCTCACTTAACCAACCAATACACACGTCATTTTAAGACACTGTCGGGTCGCCGCCTTCTTTCCCGGCTACAGATCCAACATAGCACTGCTTGAGCTCTTCCTTCTTTCCATCCTCCACATAGGCCCTCTTCCTAAAAACATGACACGTGAAGATCACATTGGCTGGCGCCTGGCGCGGGCGGAAGCCCTGGGCCGCCATTATGGGTCGAAACCCGGCATTTATTATTTGGACGCCTCCAGCCCCCCCTATGGGGGATGGTAAACGGCCGCAGTAGTCCACCAGTCCAAAACTGTTAATGGGATTACATTTCGCATCAGCGACGTAACTCACGCAGAGGAGGTCGCCATTGCGCTAGCAGCTATCCACGCTGATTCCAAAATAATTATCTCCGACTCGCGAGGGGTCTGTCGCAACGTCGAGCAAGGCTGGGGTGCATACTTAGCCTATCGACTACTTCAAAACTGCATCTATACCGGAGGCCCCGCTCACCGAAAAATAGTATTGGCACCTGCTCATATGTGTCTAGAAGGGAACGAGGAAGCCGACGCCGTCGCCAGCGCGCTTTCTTTCTGGGTTTACCATCTCGACCCCCAAGATCAGGATCTCGAATTCCAACCCGCATATTCTTTTAAATACAAAGTTCTTTATTATTACTCTTGCCACAGTCTTTACCATCGCCCGTGTAAAGGTCTATATAAGACGGAGGAGAGGCTTCTACTCCGTCTCTATACCAACACTCTGCTGTGCCCGACAGCACTCAAATATTTCAATCTTTCCTTCACGGGCTGTTGTTCGCACTGTGCGGAGAAATTTTTGTACATCTACCACATGATTTTCCCATCCAACCCAGCTATTTCTCCTCACCCCACCCCACATGGGAAGACTGGGAGGTGACCGTGCTCGCTGCTATGACCTGCAGGCCCAAATGGCCTTGGTCGAGCGCGCTCGAGCAGCTCCCGACGCCACTATGGTCCCGTACTAGGGACCCCACCTAGTATTTGTAAGGGTCGGATCTTCAAAGATCCGGCTCATCCATACCTCAACGCCTTTTGAGTCATTAAACCTTTTTCCCATCGCCTTCACCACGACAGCTGCGGGCTGTTTAATGGCCAGGAGATGGGGGAAAGTGCGCCGGACGTGAGTATAGAATGTGAGCATAGTCTGCTCGGGGAGAGCTGCAAAGCGTGCATTTGGGCGAGAAGCCACCGGGCAAGGCGTGCAGGGTAGAGGAAAGTGTGGGCCTGCAAATGGCGCCACGTATTCTGTTCGATTTTAGGTAGGGACTTATGAGGGGAAGGGAGGGATAAGCGCGAGTTGCTGTAGTGGATGATAATGTCATGGAAGGTGAGGAGGGAGTCCCGCATGTTCATTCCGGAGTGGAGGGGGCCAGCTCGGTCGGTCATCTCACGAGCGATGGAGTTTGCCGCCTCATTTCCAGCGTGCCCTGTGTGATCCGGGAACTTGGATACGACGCGAAAGGGTGGTGGAGTGCTCAATAATGTTGAGCGCAGAGGAAGAGATTCTACCCTTTGCAAAGTTGCAGACTGCTGCCTTAGAGTAGCTAATTATGAAAAGGGCTGGTTTTTTGGAAATGGCGAGGGCGATGGCTGCTTTCTTTGCGGTGGTGGAGGTTAGAACATGGATAGTGGCGACGGACAGGGGGGTTCGTGTATTAGAAACAGTGCCCAGGGATATGCGGGGCCCAAGAGGTATGGTGCCACATTAACTAACATGGCTTCGGATCGTGTACCGTACTGGCACCAGAGGGTGGAGGTGCGGGCAGATCGGCGAGCATAATGCTTAGGGTGCATGTTGGGAAGGGGGTTGACACTGAGCATCAAGAAGATAGACGAGGGTAAGGGATGGGTGACAAAGACAGGGGAGACAGGGGTCAAGCGAAGGGAAGTAAGAAGCGCTCTGCCAGGGCCAGTACGAGATAGACGATCGAGTTGTGCCGTGCATGCGCCACCACAAGATCTGAAAGAATATTCTGGTAGCCCATCGCCAGCAGACGAGAAGTAGGGGTGGAAGTGGGAAGCCAGAGAGCCGAATTGTAGGTTTGGTGGATGAGACCGTTGACCTTGTCTTCCTCGGTACGAGATAGAAAGCAATAGGGGAGGGAGTAGACAAGGTGGCTTAGCACAAAGACCTGCGCAAGACGACGGAGGTCGTGCTCGAGCATGCGGTCGTCTCCAACGTTTATAGATATACTATATCTATCTATGTCTATATCTATATATAGTATATCTATAAACGTTGGTCGTGTCGGTTACCGGCTACGTTTTGATGGAGGCGAGACGAAGTGATGTCCGTGTGCAGCGCGATTTCAGAGCACGTTAAACGTCTCCAGGAGGTTCATATTCTGGGGCTGAGCGATTCGGAATGAGCAAGCTGAGGAAGGCTACGACAAAGAAAGGCGTGTGCTGGCGTATTATGATGTGACGCAGTATTATAGAAGGCAGCGTTTGAAGCTACCCCTCCTGACAAGGCTCTAGAAGGGAAACAGATGACGCAATGGAGGCGTTTGCAAGCAGATGTTAATCGAAATTCGGTCTTAAATAAATAGAGATTCCCAGATTTTGAAGACGAGAGCTGCAGGATTTGCGGGCAGAGGGGCACCTTGAACCATATAATATGGGAGCAAGCATTTGCATTCCCCAGGCAGGGCAAACAAAATTGATAGTAGAGAAGCCTGAGAGGCTTTGCTGGAAATCCCAACCCCGGAACACGAGCGACTACGGTTCGAATGGATGAAGAGGCCGCTGAGATCCAGGGAATTTTGGCCAGCATTTGAAGCGGGTTCTCACCTGCCCAAAGGCACCTCTCCTTTAGAGGGGATGACCTTGGGTATTGAATTGAATTGGTTCACAGGAACGGAAAGGTGTAGTATCTGTCACACTTGCTCTGTGGACCCTTGACCCGCGCCGTAAGGGAAGGGGTGAAGATGGGAGTGAAAGTGGAAAAAGGGAAAGGGAGCCGTAGTGGAGGGCTGCGGAGTAATTTTGACCACCTGGTTATCTTTAACGTGCGCTGACATCGCACAGCACACGGAAGCCACTTCGTTTTGCCTCCATCGAAACGCTGCCCCCGCGGTCGGGTTAGAACCCGGGAACTCCGGCACAGTAGTCGGGCGTCTTACCACAAAGAGCCTTTTCTGTCCGACAATAAAGTAGATTCACTCACTCTGGAGCGCTCCACTATGGCACCCCTTTCTCTATATTCGAGTTCACTTCCACCTTGCTCTATTCACTTACGGTGCGTTTCAAGTGTGCACGCGTTTCAAGTGTGCACAGAAACAGGTGTGACAGATACTGCGCCTTTCCTTTCCTGTTAACCGATTATTATTATTAACTTGAGCGCCACCTGAGAATCAACTAAGTGCAATGAAAAAACTGTGTCGAAGGTGCTCTCGCATCTCTCAGGCGAAGCTTTTGCGTCCACCTAATTTTCAATTAGAAAGAATGATTTAACTCATAAAGAACAAACGTAATTCCTAGTTTTTGGCTTAGATACGAGATGCGCTTAAGAGGATAAACTTTTCTGTTCCTGCAGGACTTCGCAAGGTTTGAGTATAGGTTCAAGGTTCCGACAAATTGTGCGCGCATACCTGAACTTTTTCAAATAAAATAACGGGAACCAACAGAACAAAATTGCCTCGACTGTAAATAAAAGTTATGTGCACTGTGTGCGAAATCAAGCCTCCATATTGCGTGAAATTAGTCATTGCGTACCTTGTAATTATACGTGCTATTACTCAAGTAAGAATAAATCTTTATAAACGCTACGGTTCTCTTACATTGAGCACTTAAACCTGCAAATTATTGTTATTCTTCGAGCTCCATTATTTATGAGGGTCAGTGCCAGATGAAATGATTAGTTGCAATTTTCATCACGTACCTGCATTGGTAGTCGGTTTTATTTTCTGTGCTGTTTGTTTACACGCAGAACATTTCACGCACAGCGGACATGATTGATTGAATGTCCTTTATTGAATGGGAAGGCTCATGGCCATGGATGGGGATAAAGGGGAGTAGACAGAATCTTCATTGTATAGGTCGTCACTCGAATCACATAGCTCTATCCAGGCCACTAAGCGAGCCATCCTTGGCAAATATCATCTGTGTGTTAGCATCAGTTTCTAGAAGGGAACGGTAGTTCAGGCGGTAGGGTTCGATCTCGGTTCGTCCAGTAGAAAAAGCAGGGCAATCCCAAAGTAAATAAGATATGCCGCCGCAGGTTAGAGTCGTACAGGGGGGGGGGGGGCACGTAATCATTTTCTCCGTATACTGACGCCAGCGGGCCATAATACGTGGCATGTAAGCCGCATGGGCGATGAGGTTATTCAAAAATACTTCTTGACTTCGGGTGAGGTGGGTTCTTCTCGTAAAAGGTGGGTCTGGTGTGGCCACCTGCATGCGATGCTGACTGAGGCTACGAAGACTGGTCCGAGTATGGTGCATAAGGGCAAGAGAAGGGGTGAGTTGCCCGCCCAATGTCGAATAAGGATGAAGCAAAGGGGGTGGGGAAGTAAATGTGGACATCCCACCTGCCACGGCAGCCGCGGCGTGTGCCGCCGCATTGCCCCCTGATTCGTCCGAGTGACCTGGGGTCCAGTGAATAGCGACAGTTCTGGTCGAGAGTTGGTGGCGTTTAAGGAGGCGCTGTATAGCCGTAGCTGTTGCATCTTGTGAACCCGGAGTAGCGATTTCCTTTTAAGCTTCAAAGGAATCAGTAAGAATACGTATTGACCCAGTTCCGGTGCAAGACACTCCTGACAAGGCTCCCCAAATCGCGAGGAGCTCAGCGTGAAGAGGGGTGCCTTGAGGTAGATGGCAGGCATAAGCGCCTGAAAGGGAAGGGTTGTCATCGCATACCCAGGCCATAGATGCGAATTCGCTTGTAATCGATGTGTCGGTGTATATGTCAGTCGTATCAGGGATTCGCTCTTGTCGGTGATGGGCAGCGAGGAGCTCCCGGGGAATGACAAAATCGCGGTTTATAGGTCGGCGATGGACGCGTGTGACTACTTTCATCTCCCAAGGGGGAATTGCATATAGGGCTGGTGTTTTGTCGTTACGCTGTTCATCCCAGGCAAGCAGGCGACGCCCCTGGACAGTGTTCTCTAGACGTATTCGATGACGCGTCTGTGACTTGGTAACGATAGTAGTGAGCGGTGGAAGAGCGGCCAAACGCTCAAGTCGGCTATAGTAGTGTGCTTAGGTGGACCGGTAATAGTGCGTAGTGTTGCGCGATGAAGGCGTTCGACCTTAGCGAAGTCAGTCTTCTACAGTTGGAGGACATATATTTTTCCTGGATGGAAACTAATGCCTTCGTCATTCCGCAAGATATGGTGAGGTCTCTGCAATTGCCTACACCGTGAAACTTGGCGTCTTCTAAAAGTAGCATGTATTTTTAGGTTTTTATAATTTTAATTCATTTTTCAGTTCCGTTGCCATTGTAATGGTCTGTGTCTAACATAAAAAAAAGGAGTTTGGTAAAGATGGGGCGGCCCATCTGCCGGATGGTTTCATATTGAAGGTCCAAATGTTGGGAAAAGATAGCTGACATGAGATTAATTTTAGCCCGAATGCCAAGTGAGCGCCTACTGCGGACACGAAATAACAGACAGAAGGCTTCAGCCTTTCGATTAAAGATACCAGGACTGATAAACATGCAATGTAACAAAAGCTACCCTAGGCTAATAAGGGGCTTATACACCTACTACTACCATAATGGACATCCTCACTTAGCAACACAGCGCCAACCGCGCGTCAGGCATAGGCCGATTGGTAAACGCGCGCTTTGATGACGGACTGCAATTGAAATGATTGCGTACATTGGTTACAATGCGGCGGCTATCAGCGAGGACACGTTACCCTGCCGGGGTGGCGCAGTGGTTACGGCGCTCGACTACTGTTCCCAAGGATGCGGGATCGACTCCCGGTCTCGGCGGCCACTTTTCGATGGAGGCGAAAAGCAAGGCGCCCGTGTGCTGTGCGATGTCAGTGCACGTAAAATAACCCTAGGTGGTCTCAATTTCCGAAGGCCGTCACTACGGCGTCTCTCATGGCCTGAATAGCTTTGGGATGTTAAACACCACAAACCACGTTCGAAATAAAACGGACCCCATTGTGTGCTAATTATTATTAACCGTGAGCGCCCGCCTGGGTCTAGGTGAGTGACGAGGTTTACAGGTGGTGCAACTAAGTCTAGGCACTGTTCTACTGTACGACATTGCTTATCAGGATAATATTTGGGGGGCCTGTAAAATGGTCTACAGTTATTGTTAAGAAAATGTTTTCGGGATATGATATTTTTGAGACTAGCTGGAGTGACATCGATGTCGACAAATCATTCGTAAACCGCCCTGATGATTTCTTTCCCAGTGGGCACGACAGCACCCGTGGGATGCAGTCACAACTATGTTGGTTCGTCTTTTTCATGCAGGTTAGTAGATATCGTAATTCATATCTATTAAAAGTGATTTCTTTTGTTTGGCGGTGCTGCCTTATCCAGGCGTCTTCACAATTTTTCAGGGTGTCTTGACTCATTTTGTTTAGTTGCACGTTGCCTTAGCGGAGACGTTCAGCTTATTTCGGGCCCAGAAATTACAGAGACATTCGAGGATATCATCGAAACTCAAAACGGTTCATGAAGGAAACTACAATCTGTCGGAGTAAAATTTGACTTTCATATATCAAAGACAAATCAGAGGCTGGATTCGGCTGAAGCAAACTGGAAATAATATCGCAAACAACTGAAAGAATGGAAGCCTGTGAGGAAGACATGACAGAATTGAATAGTGTAGTAGTTTCGTCAGGAACAAAGGTGCACTATCTTGAAAGTTACTACCGTCGAAACAACCTGCTAATTTATTTAACTGCAGCCTCAAAACAGAACTGTAGAGGGCCTTAAAGAACATGCTCTAACGTACGTGTTTGACTGCAGGCTGTAAAATCAAAGTAGGCAATTTGGAGTGGGTGCAGCGCTTGGGGAGCAAAGCTGAAAACAAAGCGCGACCCGTGATTATCAGGATTTCTGATTTTACTGAAAGGGCTAGGCTTCTGAGAAATGCTTCAAAACTTAAATGTACTCAACGTCCATTTCAGAGGACTTTTCGCCTAGGCTACGTGAAAAAAGAAGGCTGCTCTGGGCTACAGTTAAACATGTTAAAAGGTCCGAAATTAAAGTGTACCTTAAGTATGACAAAATAACGTCAACAAAATGGTGTACGCGTGTGATAAAAAATTAAAACCGAAGCTACAAAGTCAGCAATGTCGTTTCAAATGATATCAGTCCAAATTCTCCGAGCAAAGTAGCAAAAGCCTCTCAACCCTAGAAACGTGCAGGTAGTCCGCGAAGGAAATGCACCTACGCTGCTTCAACTTGAAAAACCACCAATTTGAATTTTAAGCGGTCTTCTTTGAACGCACTTAATACTGAGCATCTAATTCAACCGTTACCGTCATCTTCAGAGGTTATCGTTCCGAATTCTCAGTACAATATGACCAAACCACCACCAGACAGGAGCTATTTACGTGCCGTATCTTTAAACGCTAAAAGCATTGTAAATTAAACAGATTGTTTTGGGGTACTTACTGCTTTCTGTTCCATTTTTTTTTTGGTGCAGTGTATTGCGTACCTGATGCAGCGGATTTTTTTATGCCTAGTTTCTTCGATCGGCTACTGTATTACTAAAATCGGCATTTCCTTCTTACTGATGATTTTATTCTGCCTGCCACCGACTGGGATAAAGCGTCGCATGCCCGGTGTGCCTCGTGCGATATTAACTATAGACTAGATGTTTTCACATAACCTTAAGCAAATTGTTCATGAATACACCAGAATCATCTATTCTAAACCTAGTCTTTGTTAACCAAACCTTTTTCTGATGTAGTGCTTGAGTTTGAGACTGGAATATCGAGCCACCGTCTTTTATACTTCTGTTGTAATTCGTCTGTTTCTTCCGAGAAGCGTTAAGTTGGAATGATGAGGGACAATATTCGTGCTGATCTTAATACAGTTATCGACGCTTTGAAATCACTGTTAGATAGGACTTGCCGAAATGACGTTCATAGTTTATGATCATCTCTTTAAGAATGCAATACAATACTGTACTGAACGTTTTGTTCCACTGTTACACATCAAGAGTCAAAATCCTTCGATGAGCCGAGAACTTGTTCAACTGAAGCGTAATGGGAACGATGTAGAACGAAAAAAAAATACTTCCCTTGCAACAGGTTCAAGTGCAGAAATAGAAACTTGCCTCAAAGTTAATTAGCGAAACGCTATTATTTTAACACGATGCTCCCCGATTCTATAAAAGGTGATCCCTAAAACTTTTGGAATTTTCTAGGGCGCAAGACAGATAAGTTGGCTAAAGTTCGAATTAATAATGAAGTTGCAACTGACTGCACTACGATAGCACAAGGTTTTGACAAGTACATTTCAAAGTGTGTTAATGAACGAGGGGGCAACCACAGCAAGGATCCGATGTGAAAACTGTGGTTATGTTTCAACTCTTTCTGTAAACGGTGTTCTGCTCATGCTGCTAAAGCTCGCGGATAAACTACGCGCCGGTCCGAATGGGCTTTCCGGTACCTTTTTTAATCGTTTTGCTGCACAGTTATCCGTGTTCTTAACTATTTCTGATGATATACCGGAAGACTGGGAAATGGCCCGAGTTGTATCGATTCATAAAAAAGGGGATAAGCAAACTATTTCTAACTATCGACAAATTTCAATCACTTTTTGGTGTAAGTTATTTGAACACATAGATTTTGGCTATCTTAACTCATTTTTTGCAGAAATTAACATTTTTTCTTTGCAACATGGTTTCAGAACAGGCATGTCCACAGTGAATAACTTAGTTACGACAGTTAATGAATAAATACAACTTGTTCTTGACAACTCAAGTCACGTCGATGTCTTTATTTTAGACTTGCGGAATGCCTTCGACACTGTTTTCCGTAATAAATTTATTTATAAATTACGGTGTCCCTGCTTAACTGGATAAATGGATTTCTACTCACCTTAAACATAGGAAACAATACGTAAAACTGAATGGCTGCAAATGAAACGAGCTTTCAGTTACGTAAGGTGTACCCCAAGGGAGCATCATAGGCCGGATGCTTTTCTTAATTTATATGAACGACCTGCCGGTTTTCATTTCTAAGAATTCTACCACACAGACATGATGCCCGCAGGAAGACAAGGGCACAGACCCTTCAGAAACAGTACGAGGACGATCCACAAGCAATGTACGTGGATGCAGCTCAACACGTAAAAACGGAACATACGTGGCATGTATGGCCACTCCAAAGTCAGCCTTCATTAACGCCAGGACATTTCATGCTGGCTTCAAATGCGAAGCAGAGGAAGAAACTATCACACTGGCCATCGCGGACACCTGCACCAAAACTATTCTAAGCGACTCAAAGAGTGCCGTTCAAAATATCGCCAAAAATTCAGCAAGCGCGCTCGCGACGCGAATTGTGCGCAACCGATCTCTCAATCACAACAGCAATCTCGTATGGGTTCCGGCTGACGAGGGTAACTCCGGAAACGAAGGGGTCGACTGTCTAGCCTGAGGCTTAACCAACCGGGAGACGGGAGATCTATCGGGAACGGACGCGCCTGTCGAGGCGCTGCGCACATACGAAGAGATAAACTTTTATAACGAGCTAAGATGCATGTACCTGGCCCCTCAACCCGATCTGGACCGGTCGCAGCCACGACACCCAGACGCCTATAAACAAAGGCCATTCTTAGCCCCTACCGATTATCTTTAATTACGAACAGCGAGTACAACCCTGCATGCCGGCACTGCGGTGACGGGACGCAGGCTAGTCAAGACCATATACTGTGGGAATGCGCCAGCAATCCCACTCCAAAGAAACTTTTGCCAGCTCCCTCAGTGGAGAAATGGGACAAGCTGTTGGCCAGCCCCCCCCCCCCCCCCCCCCCCTAAAGAAACTACTCAACCGGCTCTCGTCACGCGAGCTGAAGAGGTCGCCCCCGACTGGAGGCCACCCTGGAATCACCCCAGCCCGAAATAATTACTTTCATTTTGTGACATTAAAAGTTATTACCACTACCAAGTGTTCAAAAAAACAAGTGTGTCAGATACTGTGCGCTTTCCTTCAATCAATCATTATTACTTATTAAAACAAATCAAATTCTTGCCTACTCGTTTCAAACGTTGACCTCACATTTTGTTTTTTGCAGTCCCTCTTGATGCGCAAATTGAAAATGGTCTTTTGTTAGCGCTTTAACTTTGTCGTTGCAGTTGGCCTTTATGTGGACTGGGAAAAAAATCCACAAATGCATATGATAAAAGCGTATTAGAAAATATTAAAATTTTTCAGTATATGCTTTCAGTAGAAAGGCAGAGTGAAGGCCTGGAGGCGAGAACGTCACCACAGATGCACTGTGAAAGAAGATAATGAAACAGAAAACATGCCGCCACCATGCTGGTACGGATTTTAAGATGCCCGAATAGTGTGCCAGAGTTTCCGGGTTCGATACCGACCGCCGGCGGCTGCGCTTCGATGGAGGCGAAACGTTGTGGCATATGTGTGATGTGCGATGTCAGTGCAAATTTAAGAGCCCCAGGTGGCCTAAATCTCTAGAGTCCTTTACTATGATGGTACCTCTCAAACCTTCGGTCGCTTGGGGACTTTAAACCCAGAATACAAAGGAAACCCAACTAAGCCAGACTTTGATGGGGGGGGGGGGGGGGGGAGAAACGAAGAAGCGTGCCTGTGCTGTTCTATTTAGGCCATGGTAAATATCCCCAGGTGGTCGTTGTTACTCTGCAGCCCTCCAATGCGGCACTATTTTCAACCTTTGCGCTTCAACACTCACCTTCCTCTCTTGTGGCGCAGGTGTCCACAGAAAAAGTGTTGCAGGCAAAACGAAGAGGTGTCCGTGTGATGTGCGATGTTAGCGCACGTTAAAGATCCCCAGGTGGTGAAAGTGCTCCGTAGCCCTCCACTATGGCTCCTCCTTCTCTCTTTCCACTTTCACTCTCACCTTCCTCCCTCTTCTTACAGCGCGGTTGAGGTGTCCACAGAAAACAAGTGAGACAGTTACCGCGCTTTTCCCTTCCTATAAATTAATCAGAAAAAGTGTGACATATACCACTCCATTCCGGAGAGTGGAGGTCGTGAAGTGTTGCTGTTCCTGTTCCTGTGGGGTGGGATAGTAGGTCAACGCCGCTTGCGGCGGGGACTAGCCAGCCATCAAATTTTTATGTTTTAGGCCGTCATTGCACCCGCCCCCGCTTAGGTGGTGGACGACAGCTGTTGCGGAGCGAATCTTTTTCTCCCGCTTCTTTTTTTCTCTACTTTCTCTCTTCTGTCCGCATGAGGCCGCGGAGGTGGCTCAGCGACAGAGCCAGTAGCAGGCCCGTGCATTTTCTTTTCTTTCTTCCTACAGTCACAACAACAACATTCCTTTCTTCCAAACCAGTGAAACTAATTATTATTACTCTATTGGCGATGGCGAGGTGGAAATTGCATTCAGCGCGGAGGCACTACTCCAAATGGTGAAACCCTATCACAAATCTTGTGCGATGCCTTGCACTTGAGACAGCTGCGAAACTTACCATATAAATTTCTCCCGTAAATAAGTGACGTATACCAAAGTACACCCCCTGTCCACCTTAGGGATACCTTGGTCGGCATTTAGCACTAATGTGAAAACGACCTTTGATCTGAGGTTCACCTTTGAGTAGACGTTTTCGCGGAGATCTAGCGCTTCAGTATGGGCTATACTACAGCTATAAGACGAAACGCATTCAGTTCATTTTGACCGCCGCAAAGCGGTCGCCGTCGCCACATCGCAGCAACCATAATTGTGAACAAAAACAATGTGAGCGATAATACACTTTTCCAATTCTTAAGAGGCAGCCAAGACAGCATCGGCCCCTTAAGGACCGTTCCCGTTACCTGCAACCCTTAAAAACTGCAAGTAGATCATTTTTATTCAGTAGATCATTTTCATTCAGTCGTTCAGTTTTCCCCGCCGCAGTGACGTAGTGGATAAGATGCCCGAGTACAGTGCTGGAGCACCTGCAAACCCGACCGGCGGAGGCTGCGTTCAGGTTCAGGCGAAACGAAGGTGTGTGTTAAGGATGACAAGGAGATCAAAAAGAGTCTAAATCCTTTAACTACCAGCTCATCTTTCTCTCTTTCCGGTTTCGCTCCTCCCTTCCTGCTTTCACTAATGGTTCGAGCAAGGTTTTGAAAGCACTTCACGTCTTCTCTTAAGGCGAATCTTGCGCATCCGCATTGATTGATTGAATGTCCTTTATTGAATGGGAAGGCTCATGGCTATGAATGGGGATAAAGGGGAGTAGACAGAAACTTCGTTGTTTAGGTCGTCACTCGAATCACATTGCTCTAACCAGGCCACTAAGCGAGCCATACTTGGCAAATATCTGTGTGTTAGCATCAGTTTCTAGAAGAGAATGGTAGTTCAGGCGGTAGGGTTTGATCTCGGAGCGTAAGTAGAAAAAGCAGGGCAATTCCGGAGTAGATGAGATATGCCGCCGAGAGTTAGAGTCGTCGAGTGGAATAAGCTCATCACCCGTGCGGCTTACACGCCACGCATTATGGCCCGCCGGCGTCAGTATACAGAGAAAATGATTACGTGCTGCATCCACATAATATATAGGCTCTGCATCTGGCTATGTTATTGGTAAACGAAGAACAATCAAAAACAATTTATTATAGATACATCACATTTTTCTGCCCTCTTCAGTTTGCGATCACCTCCGTGAAGAGGAAATCATATGTTAAATTAACAACAAACAGCAAGGTTTCGAAAGAACCAAAACGCTTTGATGCACACATCATTTAACGGAAATGGTTGCGCGAGTACTAATCAGCGCTTCACTTTAACTGATGAAACATTGCGTGCACCTTATAGGTGTATGCAGGTTTTCTTCGGTTATTGGGACAATATAATTAGCGGTACTGAGCCCATCGAAGGGTAAACACAGACAGTTAGTCCCTTCGCTCTTCGTCGACCGCTTGAAGACGTCGTTAGCCCCTTCCAGTCATGCGCGGTACTAGGACACTCCATCTTCGCATAGCTGACGCTCACGCGCGATTTTTTCGCATATGCACGGTCGAAAGGGTTTAAAGGTGTGTTCGTGCCCCTCTTTCAAACAACGTCGTTCGACAGAGTGGAGCATCGTTATCTGTGGTCAGTCCTACAGTGTTTTGGCTTACCTTCAGGCTTTGTTTATTTATTTATTTCCAATACCTCAAAGACATCAGGAGTACGGGGTTTTACGTGAGGGGCAGGCTTGACAGTATTGTCAAGGTTAACAAAAACATTTTTCAATGGCGGTTCTGAAATGGCTTGGGTTAGAGTGAGCGACGATGTCAGCGGGAAGATCGTTCCAGTCGATGGCTGTCCTTACAAAAAATGAGTTGAGGTGCGTTGTCGTTCGGGCATGTGGCGGATAAACGGCCAAGGCGTGGCTGATGCGACTGGATGTTCGATGAATGGGCATGATGACTGCTGTGCTAGATGATAAGGCATGATAAAATTTATGAAATAAACAGTCTAGATATTTTACGGCGTGCTTGCAAGCTTGGGAGACCGGCATTAGCTTTTAGATAAGTGGCGCTAGTATTACGAGAACAGTCAGAGAAGATAAATCTAGCTGCACGGTTTTGTTTTAATTCAATGGTAGATATCAGGTTTTGAAGATACGGGTCCCATAATGCGCATGCGTACTCCAATTTGGGCATTGCAAGACTTACATAAGCTACATGTTTAACAGAAGAAGGTGCCTGAACTAGGTGAAGAAGGTGCCTGCGTGGCGTCTTTATATGAAGACCTGAGCGCCAATATCATTAAAAACGGTTCAGCTTCCGCCTTTTTAGCAAGGGCAGGATCTCGCCCTTAGCAGCCAGAATCCTAGGCCAGAAAAAAGTTGGATAGGAAAATTCAAATAATTTGGACTCCTGCGCACGAAGCCGTCCCCGGCAACGAGGCGGCCCACAAGCTGGCTCGAGATCTCTACCGCCGAGCCGCTACAGGGCCACTTGAGGACCGAGGAAGCGGAGAGCGCTTGCTAAAATATGGGGAGATCACGCAGCACTACAGATTGGATCGTAGACTGGTACCCCACCAGACCCGAAATTAAACAGCAGACAAGCAGTGGCGTGGAGGCGACTACAAACTTATACATATCCGCACCCGGTTATGGCGAACCACATGTTCCCTGAGGCTAGGAGGGACAAGTGCAATCTTTGTGAGGCGAGAGGGACCCTCGACCACATAATATGGGAATGCCCGTATTCTCCCAGGAGGACGAGCAATATAGGCTGTAGAGACACCTGGGAGACCCTGCTGCGCAGCTCGGACCCTGAGCTCCAGCTCCTACTCGTCCAACTGGCTGAAGAGGCTGCTGGGACCCGAGACCTCCCGGCCTGCCTCTGAGGCGGCGGCACCCGCCCCTTGACCTGCGTGTCGGGGGGTGGGTAGATCACCTCATCTGTTGGACATTAAAGTTTAGTCCATCCATCCATCCGCCTCATTTCCAGTGGCACGCGGAGTACACCAAGGGTGCCCGTTTTCTCCAGCACTTTTTGCTGGCCTTAGACCCCCTGCTCCACAAAGTTCCGAGTACCCCCAATATTCATGGGTTTCCCGTGACCGATTGTTATTTCGGCGTATGTCGACTATATATCGTTGTCCCTTCCCGACGCCGACAGCATGAGCAGTTTTATGCAGATTTTCAGAACTACGCTCGCCTTAGCGGAGCATAGCTAAACGCCGACAAGAGCAAAGCTCCCCTACGCATCCCTCTTTGTATAGGGTGTTAAATTTCTAGGCATTCTCTTTGAGTAGAGGGGAGTGCCCCCACGAGTGTGGGACGAGGCCATCTCTAGAACAACCAGCGCATTGAGCACGGCCGCACAGTTGGACCTCTCCATGGAGGCCAAAGTGAACATGGTTAAGCCTCGTGCATGCGGCTTTGCCTATTACGTTGCCCGCACCACAGTCATGCTCCACCGAGTAGCAGGCCGCTTAGCAACCATCATCGGCGCCTATATTTGGGATGGTGGCATCGCGCTCGTCGCACGCCACATATGTCACTTGATGACCTCACCAGGGAGACTCGGGCTGCCGTGTGTTACGACAGTAGCCCGCACCCTAAGTGCCAAACTTGCGACAACACTCTTGCATGATGCATCCTACCTAGGGCGCTCATTACTATTGTATTGTTTTAGCACTGCTCGTCGCGTGTTTGCCCTAAGACGCCACTCAGGCCCGCAAGCAGAAAGGCCCCTGGCCTTTTACAGAGCCGCTGCGGGCCTGAAATCCTTGCTAGATTCCGAGTTCCCTGATGCTCCACTTTGCGAGACCCCCCACCTCTCGAATCAGCGAACTGGTCACCTGCGCGCAACTCAGCCCAGATGACCAGCAGCGCACGAGGGCGAGGAGGTGGAGGGCGCTGGATTTATGCAGAGTACCCCCGAGCGTTAGAGACTTCGAGTGGCGAAGGCGCTGGGGCGTCCTCCCCGCAAGAAAGCGACATGAGTCATGGGGACTCGTGCCCAATAGCCAATGCGCCAACTGCGGGGCTACAGAGACTGTGCGCCATGTGTTCTTTGAATGTGTGGTAGCGCGAACAATGTGGCGCTTGGTGTGTTCGCGCCGGACCTTGATTTCGGGAACGAGATCCACGAAGCCTCTTTGGACGATTGGTTTTTTTTTGTGTGCAATGTTTGTTTTGTGGAAACGGTGCTGCCTCGCCGAAGCACGAAGATAGCCCATGAGAGCAATGTACCCGGCCCTGCAGTACCTGCGCCTCCTGCTTTGGACTTGTTCAGCCCGTTAGGAGCAGACGGAGAGGCGCGGTTTCTGCGGCGCTGGCACACAAGGTATTTTGTTGTAAGAGGGGGCAGGCTGCGGATGCAAATGGTTCAATATTAGGCACCCTCCCCTGCCGCCTCCCCTTTTCATCCTTGGACCACTGTAAGGAATATAACCTGTGCCCGGCCAGGGTGGTGGAGTGGTAAGACGCCCGACTACTGTGCCGGAATACCCGGGTTCGAATTCGACCTTGGCGGCTGCGTTTCGATGGAGGGGAAACGATGAGGCGTCCGTGTGCTGTGCGATGTCAGCGTTGTTGTTATTGTTGTGGCTGTAGGCCACCTTCTCTGCCTCGTGCGGACAGAAGAGAAAATAGACAAGAAAGAAAAGAAGAAGAGAAAGACGCGCGCCGCAACAACAGCCGTCGTCCACCACCACCGAGGCGGTGGCGGGTGCAATGACGGCCTACAACAGAAACATCAGTGGCTGGCAAGCCCCCGCCGCCAGCGGCGTTGACCTACCGTCCCAACGCAGTAGGGCCGGGATCTGCCACCCTTCCCTGTCCTAATCGATGTCAGCGCACGTTAAAGATCCCAGGTGGTCGAAATTACTCCCTAGCCCTCCACTACGGCTGCTCTTTCTCTCTTTTCACTTTCATCCCCCCTTCCTCCCTTCCCTTACGGCGCGGTGGAGGTGTCCACAGAAAAGAAGTGATGCATTACCGCGCCTTTCTCTTCCTATAAATCAATCAAAATGTAACCTGTGTTCTGTCCGATATATGCCCTATTAAGGCAGTAAGATGGCTCTTGAGAATTTTGTTTCCTGCTGCAAAATGTATTTTGAATTTCTTTTTTTTGTAGCCTGGTTTGATGCAAGTAGCATAAATGCGCCGAAAAAAACTGCAGCTGATTTAGAACGTAAATACAGTGTATGTTGTACCATATGTATGTTTTATGTGAATGGAAATCAATAAACCTTTCTTTGTTCTATATTGTGTATAAGTACCCTGTAGTGTTTTGAACAGTGCTTTGGTCTGTGAGTAATGTGCGTTATTGTATGTATGTATACAATAAATTCTCTTTGAGTGGGGTTCTTAGTGTTTTTGGAATTGCCCGGTAGCATGCAGCATCATACAGAAATGATTTGGTAAAGAGCAGACACTCCTACATTGCCCAGCGGCCCATTTGACTGTAGCGCACCAAGTGGGGGCTATAAAACTACCGCTCTCAATCAAAACTCCGCGATTCATTTGCCAGTATGCGCTGCACACTGGCGCACAGTTTCAATGCCAATAAGCGCTGCCGTCGTGCCACACCCTTTTGGCGCATTACTTGTGTACCGTACGCTCTGCTATTTTTCTGTTTATTTGCAGTGTTGAAAAATAATCCCATCGCTGCTGACCCAGCATCAACGCCGCCGCGTTACAGCCTTTTTCAATCATCAGCATTGCAAAAAAAAAAAAAACTAGTATTTTTAGATAGGGGCATTTATTTTAGCGTCAAATAAAAGAAATTAGCTGTGGTTTTGCTCTGGTTAAACCTGGAGGATTGCAAAAACAGCCTCTGCATGGCTACGCTTGCTGTTTGCTATTGCTAGGCCTAATAGTTTCGCTATCGTTGAAGCTTAGGGTTTCATTGAAGAGGCTTGACATGATGATTATAGAACCGTTTTATTCACATTTCATCTTCGGTTTCGCGCACGATCGATACAAACACAGCCCGATGGTTAGTGAAGTAGCATGGCGCGGTTTGTATGCTTTCCACACAGTATATTGAAGCAAGTGTTTGTCTCTGAAATACGTGGTCCATCGTAGTCCCCCACTGGGCAGTTTGTACATGCGGGTCCTTGACTTGATCTAGACCGAATGCTTCTCTCATAGGCGCGCACTGAGAGTCTGACACACAGTTGAATCCCCCGGTGACCCGTTCAGCAGCCGCTTTATTTTTCTTCTCCATGGCTGACTGCTTACTGGACGCTGCGAGCCGCTAGCTATATATATATGTACACCACATACCACGTAGATGGCGATGCGCAATCGCTACTGCGCATCAGAGAGTGAGAGAGAGCGAGGGAGACTGTCGGCGAGGCAATGGAGGGCGTGCCGGCTGTGCGCCATGTGACGTCACCCGCTCCTCACACATGCCCAGCTTGATTTTTCGATATCTCCGCGAAATGGCTCAGCGACTAGCGTAGTTTTGCTTTCGCGACAAAACAAAACTGACACAATTGTGTAACTGTCTGGTGCATAATAAAGAAATGGAACACAAGCAAAACGGTAGGATGCATGATACGACGCGTACATTACAAAAAAGTAGCAAAAATACTACAAAATGCAAAAAAAATACATTGGTAGACAAATGTAGCATGACAGATTTACAAAGTATGCCGAATGATGCGTAAGAAAACTGACATTATAAGTTAGAATGCTCATTATACACTCGTCTCATTCAGAAAGAGTTCCCTGTATTTCATTTTGTGCCCACATTTCCAGAGAATAAACTCCAAGTCGTTTTGGGGATTATTCCGCAGAGGACAACATACTTCGAAACTGATTGCACACACCCTCCTCACGTTATCACGTGATTTTTGGTACCACAGTCCACGACAAAATCCTAGCAGACGGTCACGTCTTTCATCCCCGGCATTGCCTTCTTCAGAAACTTTGCAGAGGTTCCGAACACAAATATGCTGTACACCAGAAATAAACTCCAATACATCCAGACTCATGTTAAAAACTGTCTAGCCATCATTTCACGACGAAAATGTACTAGCACTCGTTAACGAATTCATGGCACAAGATACAGTTTCAATATAAAAATGGTTTATTTATTATGTGCGTCCTTACAGCCTCGGTCTCTTTGGTACACTGAACCATATAAACCAACTAATCAACATGCAATTTTATCACAAGGTCAGTTTGTTCGAATGTGAAAACGTGTATTGGCCTCGAGATCGAGCAGAGTCGCCACCTTGCGGCTCAGCGGCGAAACCTACTCAGTGTGGATGCGTTTTCGCGTCGCATGCGGGCCCGCAGTCATTTACGCGCGCGCATGCGGCGTGTACAGGAGTGTTTTTGTTTGTTTCACAGTTCCTGTGAGCTTTTGCTTAACTATATGCCTCTTGCAAAATAAGTATGAGCTGTCTATAACCCCACGCTTCATTTAAAAAAATATATACTTGTCCGTATCGAGCATGTCATACTTGGATAAGGACATCATCCATCGAGGTCTTCGGCGCTTGAGATCCTTTGACATGCAATGTCTCAAATGAAGTGGTACTGTCGTTACCGCCGTGTCAAAGAAAAACAGGTCGTTGTCGTAAATAAAAGTTAATGCAAACGCTCAGAAATCGCATATTCCCGTTTCTGTTTCGAATACCGCAGCTACTAAAACATATGCCACCGCAGACTGCTTCATATAGCAGAATGAACTTTGAAGAGACCCCTCTATCCCTGCTATGCCGTCTGTATGCACTATAGAGTTGTGTGAGTACTCTTTTTTTTTTTTGCTTTTAAACCTCTGTCGCAGTGTCTCAATGGTAAGGGCGCTCGACTGCTGATTTCGAGAACGGGGGATTCAATCACAACCGTTTCGAAAGGCGTTCCCCTGCTGTGGGATTTGACTGCACAATAAACAATCCCACGTGGTAAATGTGGTGTTAATAACGAAAAAAAAAACTACAGCAAAAACCAGCCTCTGCAATCATCCGTCATAGCTGATGCTGCTTAGATTTCATGCGTTAAACCCGGGCCAATATGCATTTCTTTTCGTTTTTTTTTTTTTGAAGGCTTCTGTGCATCCGCAAAAGTTTTATTGAGCACATTTTGCTTTAGAGAAATGCTCGAATGTTTGGGAAACGAATTCCCTGCACCTAATTGTTACCCTAAATATTACATAATACACCTAGATCAATGTACTTTACTGGTAGCCTATTATAATCATTATAATCCCTTTTCGTCCACGTGCTGTCTTCCGACAAAACTCGTCATTTCTGACAAGGGGAGTAAAAAAGCTTCATGCGGGCTTAAATATCAGTGTTTAGTTCGGGAATAAATACATTTTTATAGTCGCATGATAAGATGACCTCCATTTCTTTCGGAATAGTTTTATATCCGGCATCTGTTTTGGAAGCAACCCTAATATTTTACTTCGAGTAAGATTTAGTCACTGCTAAATAATTAGTGATAAAGAAATATTCAGCCTGTAAAATTGGTTCCCAGAACATGACAGTCCCCATGCGCAGTTTATAACGATGTCTTCGCAGCGAGTAATTCGTAGCTTCCACTTTAACGTTACTGAAAATTAATCGCTGATCATTGTAAATTCTGTCAAGTGTGTAATAGTTCTCTCACACGGTGAAATTTATTCGCATTGCAAAACAAAATAATTTCACTACAAATTTACCGTTATATATATATTAGCATCACACACATCAGAAATTCCTTATACTTTCCTCGGTTTCACGAAATCATTTACAGTTAGTGACGCATGCAGTAATACACTATCACATTCTATGACAGTGGCCGCAGAAAGCACCTCGGCAAATTCAATCCACTCAGCGTTGCACACGTGAACAATCAGCTTTCCTGTGCGGCGAGGTTTCCTGTATAGCGTCGGCGTGATCTCATTTTTGGGGAATACTTGTGCGTGGTTGTCTGGGCCAGAGTTAATAAGCACTCACTCTAAAGCAACTCGCCATACAGTGCGCTGCCAATGCTACATTTAACCTGCTTAATCCTCGAGTCAAGTACGATATAATGAGCCAGGCTTTCTCGATTCAATCTAAATTACTGCAGGTCAGAGCACGAACCTTGTATCTGCGTGGGCTTGACTCTAAATTCGCCGGTCTCACTCGCATGGGACATGCGCAAACTGTTTAAAAGTCGATAAGAAAAACAAAGCTGTCATTAGGCAGGCCCAAGCATTAGGCGCGTGAGCGTGGTACAGCGCAAGAAACGTGCAAAGTAAATTTAGAAGCCTGGTGGTTGCGTGCTTTGTTTTCCTAAAATCCGGTCTTCTTCTGCTGCATTGGCGAAATCCTTCGATTTCGTTTCTGAAGTATTGGATAAATACTGCAGAAGACACGTTTTCATCGCCAACAAACCCGCAGTAAACTCAGAAGCAGACCTACGCAGCGTGCGTTTCTGCGAGCGCCGCCGGCTGCCGATCCACACTACCGGAGTGACGGTGGCGCCACCTCTAGGTCGATCTCGCGGCGAATTGATTATATGTCCTGTGGGAACATCACGGACATTTATTTCGTGCATTTTAACTAAGCAGATTTCTCAGGTTCATAAACAGTTATATCGTTGTGGAAATACATGATCTGAGTTCAATCGCATTAAATAACAAGCCAAAAATTAAAGCTCAACAAATATATTGGCTCGCGGGATGCGGACAAGTGTTCCGTGCCTCTTGCATGTATGCTGCAATTGTTCAACCAAGGCACACAGCAGAGACGGCCCGTACCTGGCATGAGTTGGAAATTTTACATGAAGTATTTGTCATTGCGATGCACCTTTTTGAGGGAACTGTGTAAACAGGAGAAATATGTGAAAGCTGTAAAGGAATGAAATTACGAACCTAGCCTGCGAACACACGCAAAATGCACATAACAAGCTACACGGCGAGGATCCTTGCCAGAAATTTCCAAGCATTGCTCCATTTCCCAACGTTAATCTTCGGTTTCTGGAAGCTACATTGAGAGTTGACTGCGCGGGCCATTCAATAAAAATGTTTCATACAGGGGCGGCAACAACACATGGGCTACCAGCCATGCATTCATAGTGTGTGTTAAGAGTGTTGGAAATTAACACACGGATGGAATTCCTATTTTCGAAATGGGAGAGGACGGAATTATCAACTTGCCACTTCTTTGGTATCAGGCTTTGTAGAAAGACCTGAGTTTCTTTTTTTTATGGTTATATTCAAAGCGCATTCATGTTCTGCGCGTGCGTAATGTGAGTTTCTTGTCGCAGTTTGTGAGTTACTTTTTCCAGCTGTTTTAACCATAACGGTCCCGCACATAATATGTGAGGACGCTAGTCTTTTCACATTAGCCGATACTTTCGATGTTCAACTTTGGTGCGGCCAACCCGTTGAACTCGAAATGAATAGCGCATTGGTGAAGGCCATAAAAAAATCCACAGCACGTAAAACACAACGCGAAACCACGCGAAGCTAACCACTGGGCAAGCAAGCAATGAGAATCAGGCCTGGGTTGAGTCCTAACTGCGCACTAACCGGCGATAGAGCTATTATCCAGTAAGTCTAACCGGTGAGTACTTGTTGCGCCATGGCTTAGCATGCAGGCCTTCCTTTCACAAAGGCATCAGGCAGAGTGAAATGAAGCGTAGTTTCCAAGAAGAAAACAATTCCCACCCTACATTTGCTACAAGCCGCAGAATGGTGCACGGTTGGACCATGACGTACGCATCAGCACCGGTTCACGAGCTGCGCAATTAAAGAAACCGGACGGCGCGCTTAGCAACGGCTGAAAACGCAGCGTTGTTCGGCAAAATAACGTTCCTCACATTGCTGTGCTAACAGACTGCAGTTTTCTTCTAAGAGGGCCAAGACCGCCGTAAAAATACGCGACCTGTCCTCGCGAACTAATACGCCGCCTACGTATACAGCTGTGCCTTTCTGGAGTCTAGTCTGGTCTGCGCCCGCGGCACCCGCGTGCGTGGCTCGCGCGACCAGTGCTCCTGGCGCCATCCATTTTGAAGGGCTATAACTACCGTTATCAGTCATGCGTCACTTGCTGGGACCAGAGTTGAGTTCGCTAAGGTTCCGCTCTTACCAAATCCTTTCTCTAAGGCAGCATTGTTAATAGATAGATAGATGGATTTATTGAAAGGAAAAGGCAGAGAGGTTGGCCCGAATAATTCAAATCTGGCCTGCTACTCACTGGTGTCCAGCTCGCCCATTTCCCGCGTCGGGTCTCGGGGCAGGAAACGATGGGCGCTCGTGCACTGCCTCCAGCTGGCCCAATACTTCCCATGGTGCATTGTTTTGTAGCCGGAACTACGCGTGACTATCAGTACGCTTCGTCGTTGCCGCTACCACGCGCACGCTGCACCGTCAGAGCCACAGGCCTTCAATACTACCAGTTGAGAAATTTCCCATAGGGTCTCTGGATCAAACATTAGCGGTTTTAACTGGTCTAAATTCTGGTGTATAAGGGAGTAATTACTCATTGACGCCCCCCCCCCTCCATGGCAGCCATACGGTTACAAAGGAAAGGTATACAGCTTTCTCTACCATTTTTCCAAGGAAGCTGACAGAGGAGGCTGGTAGAGTTTCCATTAAAAAAAACAGGGTCTAACTTTTAAGCATTTCGATTTTTGATAAATTCGCATTCATTTTGAACAAAAAACAAATATTGGTTAAACGTTTTAGTAGCTAAGTGTTTTGGAGAACAGCCGCAGAGTATTAGGATGGAAAAGAAGAAATAAAAAAAAAACAATTTTTGAAAGCAATGACGGCAATTCCTTCTAATAACCATTCTAGATGGCGCGACAATTCCTAGTACCCAAAATATGCACACAAATACTAGTCAGTGGAATTTCCCAAATGGCATGATCCAAAAGCTCTCGTCGAAGCCGCGCGTGACATGACGCGGATGAGCAGTTGTGCGCGTGCGCCGATACTATGGCAATCGTAGAGACCCCACAGGTATGCCGCGCGCTACATCGCCGCTTCGTCGTACGCCGCTCTATCACCTGAACCGCGTATCGCATGCGCAGCGCTGTGTATAATAGGAGATAAAATTGGCGGCTATATCACAGCGTTCGACGGATGCCGCGGAGAGTCCAGCCACGGCTGAACGGCAGTATGGAAAACAGATGAACTCCTCCGATCCGGTGGTTGTCACCTGGCCCTTGGCCACTCAATAAAGAGAGGAAGAGCGTAAAAAGGTGAAAAGTGCAGCGGAGACATCGAAACAAAAATAGGAATGGCTTGCCAAACAGAGATGCCAGACTGCCAAGCATAATATACGGCGCATAGCTTCTGAGATGGACTCTATGGAAGACGTCAGTCAAGGGAAATTAGCAGAAAATGATTTCAAGACCCGCCGTGTGACTGATCACATTATTAGAGTTACCGAAAGTGCATCTGGGACACGGACATTTGAAGCAGACTTCGTGAACAATCCGTTTGGACACATGTGTAGTGTGTGTGACAGGCTGGTACCAAAGGCACTTGACACCGGTGAGCAATTCAATGTATTATACTACCTGTGGCATTTCCAGAATTGTCGGATGAGACTGTAGCGAGTGTTTGTGGAATGTTCAAGGCTTACTGGTCACGCAGCTCTCGCTAGGTAAATTTTGTCATAGCCGAGCTACGCTACTGCCGCTTTTTTACCTAGTGGTGCCTGAGGGCGCTCCAAGTCAGCACGAGGTCGTCATCGACGGCGTCAAGGAAGTTACTGGGGCCGGCAGCGTGCTTTACTTCCAGCACCTCGGCGGCTGCAAGTACTTGGTGCACGTGTGGTCCCAGGTGGCCGTCGCAAAGTTTCCAATGTCCGGTGCCGTCATCCTCGGCACCCAACGAGTTCCTGTCACCATGTGGTGTTTGCCACAGTGTAAAGGATACCCCCTTTCGTGCCAAACGAGGTCCGGGTGGCCGCATTGGCTCTATTAGGCAACGTGCATGGCGTAACTGAGGCCTTCAAGGACGATCCGCACAAGTTTACCGGTACGAGGGTGGTGCGGCTCGAGATGAGGAATCCGGTGCCCAACTTCATGGTCATCCAGGACCACAGGGTCATGTTATATCACCGGAGATGCAGAAGTCTGCGCTCGGCGCAACCAGATGGGCTACGTGGCGGCAGAATGCAAGAACCTGAGGTGCGAGCGGTGCGCACCTACAGAGGGGTGCACTGCGGTTTGCTAGAGGTGAGGCTGGAAGCGCCCTACTGCTTACTGCATGCAGCAGCGCTCCTAAGCTATGGCTGCCCAGACACCGGTGGCTTCCAGTGAGCCAGAGCATGAAGCGGGGACCCACAACTCACAGGATGCGAAGCTTCCAGCTCCCTTGGTCATCCACCTTGCCACCGCTCTCACAGCGACGAAACATTGCGAAGGCCCCGAGGTACGCAACGAGGCATCTGGCGTTACCTCTAATGGCACGGGAAAGGGCTAGCAAACGGCAGCTGCGTCTGAACTATAGTGCCTAGTCTCTGAACAATACAGAAAGAATTCGGTAAAGAGCGGACCCTTGCATAGGGCACCGTGGCCCAAATGACTGTAGGGCACCAAGCGGCCAATGCTTGACGCACATCCGGTTTCGGTAATAGCGCGCAGTTTGAATTCCAGCAAGCGCTGCCATACTGCCGCTCCCTGTTGGCGCATTATTTCTGTTCTGTACGGTGTGGTATTGTTTTTCGTTTCTTTTTAGCATTGAAATATAAAATTAGGTCACAATTACTGCTGAGTGGCCATCAACTAAGCTGAGCCAAAGCATTTGCCAAACAGCACTATTGAAGGAAAGATGCCAATAGCTCTGTGAAAGGAACATTTTGCAATTCATTCAAAAACGAAACCGATACAATTCTGTCAGAATTTGTAGCATAAAAGCAAGAAGGAAGCATACGTGTACATTACAAAAATGTAAAGAAAAAATATTGCGCACAGCAAGAGATAATACACAGGTAAACAAATGTAGCATGACATGCAGATGACAAATTATAAAAAATGATACATGAGAAAATACAATATGCTGACAACATCCTGGCGGCTCCATCAGAGTACCCTGTATTTTATTGCAAACATAGATTTCGAGCAAATACACTTCAAGTCGCCTTGAGTACTGTTCTACGGCAACAGCATTGTTTTAGGCTGAAATGCACACCCTTTCAACATAATATCTTGTGCTTTTGGCAAAATTCCAGCAGACGATCACTCCTTTCATCATCAGCATTACCATTTTAAGAAAGTTTGAAGGGTTTCTAAACACAAATATGCTGTAAGCTCAAAATAAGCAGGAAAACATTCAGACTCAGGTTACAAAGTGCCTTGCATTAATTTTATGATGCAAATGTTAGTTGCACTCATTAAATTCTGGCCAGAGTGCACAAAACCTTTATTATAAAAATGGTTCCTCTATTATGCGCGTCATTGTAGCCTTGGACTTTTTGCGACGGCAAACAGTATAAACCATCCAAGCTTAGCTTGCAATATTATCACATCGTCAATTTGCTTGAATGTGAAAATATGCAGTGATATTAGTATTTCAAGAAACGTCAGTGACATTTATTTCATGCTCATTAACACATTTTTATCTTGATAAACAATTATATCGCTGTACAAATACCTGATGTGCACATTAGGTCACTTGAAATAGAAAGCCAAATGTTGAAACTTAAACCTGTTGACTCGTGGGATGCTTGAAGGTTGGTCCGGACCTCCTGCACGTATGCTGCAAATATTTCACCAGGGCACACAGCAGACACTGACGCATTCTGGCATCAGGTGGAAAATTTCCAGTAGCAGTATTCGTCATCGCGATACGTTTTAGCGAAGCTGTGTAAACAAATGGAACGTGAGAAAGCTGTAAAAGAATAAAATACGAACATCGTCAATCAATTTATTGAACCTCTCGTGCGTAACCACGTAAAAGACACTTATGAAGCTACATGGCCAAGATCCTTACAAGTAATTTTCAAGCATTGGCTCATTGCACAATATTTTTCTTTGGTTTTAAATGCTGCACTGACAGCTGAATAAGCGTTCCATTCGATAAGAATATCTGATACATAGCGGCAACAATACGGAGACTACCAACCAGACTTTCATAAAGGGTGTTAGGAGCAGTGAAAATAAATGCGCGGTGGAATGCATGTTTTAAAAAATGGGAAGGACAGATTTATCGGCAAGCCACTTATTTAGTATCAAGCTGTTTAGAAACACCTCGGCATTTTCTTTTGGATGGCCTTGATTTGAATTGAAAGTTTATTTTTCGACACACATTTCAGTGGGAGGAGGGAACATTGGGAAAAAAGCTGCATAATGCAGCTTGAGGTAGTACCCAGCGCCCCAAAAATACATGAGTTAAAAGCACATTCCCTTGTTGCGCGTGTGCAACGCGGAGTTTTCCTCGCAGATGACTTGAACCAGACACCTGTATGTTTTCGACATACAAGTTTTTGGTTTGCCAGCTCTTTGCGCGTCCCTGCTTTTCCTGTCGGCTTAGCAATAACAGTTCCATACGTACTAACCAAGAAAGCTCGTCCTTATCTTATTAGCCTACTCTTTCGATGTTCAGATTTCACCCTGCCAGCACCTATCACCTAATAGAGATTGTGTAGTGGTGAAGGTCATAAAACACCCCAAAAAGTAAAACTGAACGGGAAACCACGCAAAACTAACCGCTAGGCAAACGAAGCAAGAAGCGTCAGGCATGAGTTCGCTCATATCTAACTGCGCACCAACCGGCGAGCCCTTGTTGCGCCATAACAGAGCACATAGCCCTTCCCTTCACAACCGCCCAAGTCATAGTGCTGAGCAGAACTGCTTGAATGCAGCGTAGTTTGCAAGATTTATTACCTTGCATTTGCTTTCAGCTGCCGGGATATTGCGAACTGGCTTGCCCATGACGTGCGTAACGGCGCCTGTTCACGAGCTGCGCAATTGAGCCAGCCTGGGCGGTCAGCGTAAACTGTGCGAAATGCAACGCTTCCAGGCAGAATAACGTTCTTCACCTTGCCATCCTAAGAATCAGCAAAAGTTCCGCTTGCATTCACCTCGGCTCTTATTCGAAGGCCAAGAAAACTGTAAAACTACGCAGTCTATTCTCACGAGCAAACAAGCAGCCCGCGTAGACGGCCCTGCACTATGCATACAAAAAGGTGCATCGTCAATGCTTCGTTGTTTATCAGAGCCAAGCACGTTTCCCCTGTAGTAGGACAGACGGTCATGCACAGTACAATGCCGCACTGAGAGCCGTGTTCATATCTTGCAGAATTTCTTAAAAAGGCGTCTCACAGACGCCACGTCAAGTGAGCATCAACCCCGCACCGTATCTGCGGACTGCGCATACTCTATAACTGGACTTCGAGAAGTCCGCCTTTTGTATGTATTTTCATCTTTCCAACACCTTTTTGTCGTCTCTTTGAAAAAACGAATTTCATTCGCATTGCCAAACCGCATTTTTTACGCTCTTCTGTAAAGCAGTCTCGAGATGCAAAGAAAAGTGGTCTTTGTTTGTAAATCATTAAATATGCAAAAAATTCACATTACTTTGCTAAAATGTGCTCAGGGAGTTACGCTCCTGTCCCGTATCCTCGGCGGTGGGTGACTGCCAAGCGCTTGTTTTTTATATTTATTATATTCGACATACAGTCAATCGAAATAGGTGGTTTTATACGGTGGGTGCAGGAAACGCAGATTCCGGATACAATACTTAAGAAATTGTAAGTTAAAAGTAGAAAGCATGAATCTAGATCTAACAAAGACAAATACAACAACTTTGAGGATACTCTGAGAAACATTCTACCACCAACACCTTAACACAGGTCAGCACCTGGGCCTGATGGGCTCCCTGTGGAATTCTATTTAGGTTATTAGGACGCTGCCGGTCTAGCACTGACCATTGTTACTCGCCAGTGCTTTCAGTATTTAAAATGCTCCTGCCAGTGTTCCGAGAAGGCGATAAATTTTGATACCAATGCGTAATACCGGGGCGTCCCGTACAGAAGAGTGGAGGTCGATCACGTGCTTCTGAAGGCAGACTACAAGGCTCTCGCAGCCATCGTGATTCGACGCTTGAGATGTGTGAATACCTTTCTCTTTGGTTGTCATCATGTGCGCTGTATCCTTGGCAGGGCAATACATAGGTTATCGCATACCGCCGATGAAATTATTGAATACACAAACTGATGCTTAGCTAATCGTGAAGTTGTTTCTTTTAGATCATTAGAAAAGGTTTTGAGCGTCTAGAACACGGTTACATATTCGGTGCTGTTGGTGCTTATCAATTTTCATGAAATATTATATGTTCATTTAAAAACATTTATGATGGCATTCAAAGCCCACTGGCGATAGACAAATGGGAAAGTGGCCGTTTCTCTGTAACACGTGGTGTCTGACAAAATTGTCCCCTCTTGCCTCTTTCGCTTACTCTCGGCTTAGATTCTTATTTGACGGTCGCCGTTAAAAGCATTATTATCCGTTGACTCTCTCTCCCAGGATGTCAGACGCTTGAAGTACCTGCTTAAGCGGATGAAGTTGCGTTTTATCCGTGCGCTGAAGCGAGCCGATTGCGCTGCATTGATCTTTTTGACAGAAATGGCGAGGTGTATGGCGCTGCTCTCTATTATGAGAAAAGTAAATATCTTAAGAGTTCCTTGGACTGCCAGAAGATCAAATCAGTCGATATTGTCGACCATAAACCCTGACTGCTCATTGGAGGGTCAAATGCTAAAGTTAAAGCTCAGCTACTTTGGTCATCTGATGAGAAGAGAGGAGTCGCTGGAGAAAGATTTGATGTTGGGAAAGGTTGAGGGTCGCCGGAGAAGGGGTAGGCAGCGAACGCGATGGTTAGATGGCATTCTCGAGGCATTGCAGGTGAAGCTATGTGATGTTAGGAAGATAGTGAGAGACCGGAAAGCGTGGCGTGACATGGTCCATAGGGTCACGAAGAGTCGGACTCGACTGAACGCCTGAACTGAACTGAACTGAAATATCTTAACTACACGGGCAGAAGCTTGCCTCAATGGTGCCCTAAAAATTACGCACAGCGTCATTATTTGCACCCTTCGCATTGATTATGGGCAGGTGGGATCGCAGCTCCCGTGTGGATTTCTGTCTTCATCGAGGTGCTCAGCAAGGTTGCCACGGCCAGGGCCTCTGAACTGCTCATGCTAGTGAAGCGCTGCTTTTTCCACGCTTTTTTCTGTGGCCTAATATGGTGCCTTGCACAAGTAACGCGTCCCACTTTCAAGGTTTTGCGTTCTTTTCAGTATTTTATGCATTTGTGATCTTTTGGCGGGAGGTCGCATGGAACTGGTATGCCGTGCGTCACTCGGCCAGCCATATTCGAGTGCTTTTTAGCCATCTTGAAGTTAACTACGATTCTGATGCAGCAGAGCTACTTGGTGCTTTAATGAATCCCATGACTCATTAACAGTTATGTATGAAAAAAAAGATTGATGGCACCATCAGGTTCCTTGGCAACAGGCTTTTGCTCTCCTCATGAAACCTGCTAGATGTACCAGCTCAGTGGTAAAAAAAGCTTGTTGTATTTAGCTCCGCACATTTTAAACTAGTGAAAAGAACAATTGTCAAGTTATGTTTTCAAAGCACTCTGGAAAATGCTTCCCTAAATTTGATCTAAGATAGCTGTAAGCAGCAAGTGGATAGGCATAAAGATGCAGGGTATCCATATCAGATATTGATCTCGGTGGCAGAAGGCATGCTCAAACATCTTCACACCAAAAGAAAAAACAGTAGCCAGCAAAGCTGCAGGTGGAAAAAAGCAAAATACAGTCATGATTCCATACACCCATAAGGTATCGCATACGTTGAAAAGAATTGCCACTCTGGTGAAAACAAAGGTGGTTTTTTCAACAGTACACAAGTTGTAAAATTTGTGCAAAACAAGAACATTCCCAGGAAGGAATGCTAGTGGGCGTAAAAATAAACACAAAGCCGCTGCGATAGCATGCGAAAAGGCAGTTGTGTATAGGATTCCGCTGACATGCGGAAGGACATACGTTGGTCAAACGGGACGAAGTTTAAATGATAGGATACGCAAGCACGGGAACAATTTACATCGTAAAAGGGACGGAAACATTGCTGACCACTACGAGGACTGCAAGCGTGAACCATGCTTTCAAAAGGCGGATGTAATAGGCCGAAACGAAGACCACAAGCAAGAGAAATTACTGAGGCAGTAAACATAGCTGGTGGTAAAGAAACATGCGTAAGCAGCACTTAACTAATACTTCATACGAAGGAAAGGGCTTTTTGGTAGGGAGAGAGCGACGTTTTAGGTCATGCGACAGAACTGGTTTTCGACTTATCAGAATCTGTGTACAAAAAATGCATGCTTCATAAAAAGAGAACTCCGGTGTCAGTTCAACGCAATAAGTGTTTGTCTCTTTCTCTCTCTTCGTTTTGTTCTAGCGCTATTTTAACATAAAGTTTGTTGCGAATTTGCAGGGTCGCAGCGGAGCACCAGAGCAAGATGACCAGCGTGGCAGGCTTCTCATTCTGAACAGCCCATGCCCTGCCTGCGCTCCGAGCACGCGCTGTACATCTTTATTCTCCTCTAACATGGGCTGGTAACGCTGATCTCAGCGCCACCGCTTTATAGCGTCGGCGGGCGCTATAGGGGCCCCCGCCTAGACGGAGCAGCGAAATGTACGCGCCGATGGGGCAGAGATGGGGGCGCGTCGGCGGCAAGCAAGTCTTCAGATAAACCGGAAACATCTGAGGAGAGGGGAGGTGTCTCGAGATACGCGGGTTTGAGGCGATCTAGAGAGACGACCTCTCCACGACTATCCAGCAGGATTGTCGCTGACTTTGTCGTCCTGTTCAGGACGTGGTACGGGTCGTCGAATGAGGGGGTAAGAGACGCCTTTCCAGCGTCTCGCCTGATAAACACATGCGTGGAGGAAGCAAGGTCTGGGTGCACAAAGTCTTAATGGGCAGATAAGCGAGGCGGCACTGGGCGCAGATGCTGAAGACAGTCTTGTAGGTTATGAAGGTATTGTAGAGGCGGGGACGAGGGAGCCGAAGGTACGAACAAGTCTTCCAGAAGCCGCTACAATACATTCAACGAACTCGCCTAAGAAGTCACATTGCTACCTCTTCGTTTGCTGCAAGGGGATGACTGCACAGTGTGGATGCTCGGCTTCAATTCTTTAGGCATAAGTGTGACGGAGCTAGTACTTGGTATACAACTCAACATAGGTCGATAGCCTTTGTGATGCGTGCTTTTTATTCTTCTGTTATGACATTTCGCCGACACACCCCCCATGTCAGCCCGGCCATAAACATCTCGGCGGACAGAGTACTAGAGCGAACAGGAACCTTACTTCTTCCGCTGGTGCCTGCAGTCTCCAGGCGACGGGGGGAGGATTCCACTGTTTGGTTACCGATCACAGCATCGTGTCTACCAGATAATCTAAGCACCTTTATTGGGCTCTTGGATTGGGGGGGGGGGGTTGCCTTCCCGCGACCGACTCCGAGAATGGAGCTTTGTGCTGACAGCGCAGTGCACCAGTTCCCCACTTAAAGCATCTCCAGCAATGCATCGTTGCTCATGTCTTTGAAAAGCAGTCCATGCCGGTTTAAGAATTCCTGACAACTATTTCAGAACAATGGTATATCATCACTCAATGGCACTTCGAAGGTAGTTAAGAGAATGGAAAAATGGTAGTTCAGATCAATGGATTGCGGTCGCGTTGTATGATTGCTGATCGCAGATGACGCTTTCTCGTTACGACACCATCATTGTGAGGCTGTGGTTTCGAGCCGCGCTTACGTTCGCTTTTTCCTGTCATGGGGAGTCTACAAAAGGATATCGCAAGCTTCCTGCCTAAGGCGATTTTTCTACCTTGGGAAGCGAGAGTTCATTCGCAAATAGTATTTCCCTTTTGTTTTCGTGTCGGACGGATGCATCTGAGTGATTTTTCATCCAGCTTGTTAAATGTAAGGTAATGTAATGTAATGTGCGATTACGGACACAAGCCAAAGAAGCAGTCAATTTTCTTTTAAACTTTTTTTCTCGCGTTTTATAAGTGAAACAGGTAGCCATGGTATATACAAACCAGCAGTAGACGCCTCTGCGATTTCACTTAGGTAATTATTGTTTTCCTATCTCCAACACAGAAGGCGTCCTTGTATTTGAACGGAAAACGTGCTCCGTTTACATATGTTCGCACCGGTACATATCTATACTAATTCTACAGCTATATAGAGCACAATACAGATGTTCAATACACTCAGTGTATGCCTTAACAGGTATTTGTTTGCATCTATCTTACATAGTAGATTAATCTACAATGTGTATACTTTCTTGTACATTGCTATTAAAATTGTATGTATTATCAGCACGAGCAGCCCAATTTTCCGTGATTTGTAATGCATTTTCTCTCCATGGTGTGTTGTGAGCACTCTCCTCTGTTTTTGCCCTGTAAGTTGTCATTTATCACCTTTCCTGTCAATCTCTAATAATACGTTTTATAAACAACCATTCAATGGTTTATAGTCTTTAACGTGCCAAAGCGAATCAGCTGGTTATGAGAGACGCTGTAGTGGTCGACTTGATAAATTTTGGGCCACCTGGGGTTCTTTAGCGAGCACTGACATCGCACTGCACACGGACGCCTTGCTTTTCGCCTCCATCGAAAAGCGGCCGCCGTGGCCGTTGTTTCATGCGGTATTGAACTGTTGTTTCATGCCTTCACGGTTGGTCCCGTTACCAGCCCTGTTTCAAATTTGTGGCGATCGTGCTTTTTTTGTGTGTTAGTTTGTATTTTTGTGCAAAACTTGTCTTTACGTTTTGTAATGTAGATGTCCACTCTGCAATCTACATCGAGACTTCAAAACAAAAAGACCTAAAAACGCCCTGTGAATTTAGGAGGATGCGTTGGAAACTTGTTTACAGGCAGTACTATGGACACTGACCTATACCTCTCACCACCACTTGGATCTGACTTACGCGAGCGTATCTTTAGTTAACAGGGAAGTTGTTGGTAAAATGGATAGAAGAAAAACTTTAATGTCATTGCTGGAATCGCATATGAGATAAAAATAACTTTAACAACGCCATTCAATTTTCGAAAAATCGACAAGCTTCAGATTGTAAAGAAAGAAAAAACAGATAAGCAACGTGATATAATCAGCACAACATCTCCATGTAGTACGCTACTCTGGTTCTTCGGTTGGCAGTTTAATTTAGCCAACTGTTAAGAGGCAAAATCCGGCAAACATAATAGTCAGAAAAAGGGCACACCTACGTTCGAGCCATTAGCTCCCACGTTGTTATTAAGGACTCTTGAACCATTGAGGCAGAGCTGGCGTCGCTAGTGCAGAGTAGAGGGCATACACAACAGAGCATCAGGAATTAATGGAATAGCCAGAAAGCGGTTGCATTCCCCGAGCGCCACTTCTGAAGCTCTGTAATATGAAGTGGCTCGCAAAACGACTTTGGGATTTGAAAGACAAGGGAGGGACCAAATAAGCGAACATAAGCCATACGTTATTAATGACTTCAATTTCTCGCCGCTGTGTTCTCCTCGAAAACCAACCTAGCGCTTACATAAGGGCACATTAGTTCAACGTTGGCCTCGGCTGGAGGCAAAGAATAAACGGCTTCGAGTTTTTCCGGTCCCCACAACATATAGAGCTGCAAAGTGCAACATCTGTGGAAATGCGCGGAGGGTGAGGGAGGCTGAGGATTAATCTGAATGTGCTGTGTTCCATTAATATGCCCCATTATCCCAGCACGCCGGGTTTGGAGCATTTTGGCCAATTCAAAGCAGGCTCCACATTCGGCAGCAGACAACAGAACTTTGTTTGGCCTCATGAACGAACCGACGGCAAACCTATGAAAGCGACAAAAAGCGGCTTTTTGAGCCTGTGGATATTAACAAGGAGCTATAAATTTTAACTGCTGAAAACAAAATGCCTCGTGCGAAGTGAAAAAAAAAATCAAACGCTCTCCAATAAGGACGATTTTTCTTTATCTCTTACATCACAAAACTTTTTCGCTCACCAGTGGATGAGGCTTTACTTTTCATAATGCCAAGTGAAACTTTAAAGCGAAATCATTCTTATTCAATCTTTAAAAAGTCTTAAAGCCACAACGACAATTCATCCCCTCTGGCCCAGCCACATCTGGAGTGAGTCAGTCAGAGATAAAAAGTGTGCGTGCGTGCGTGTGTGTGTGTGTGTGTGTGTGTGTGTGTGT
>JAJIZL010020033.1:423233-444560 GCA_023969395.1 Amblyomma maculatum | reverse complement strand
GTGCGTGCGTGCGTGCGTGCGTGCGTGCGTGCGTGCGTGCGTGCGTGCGTGCGTGCGGTGGCAAAGTAGGGGAGTGAATGGGCTTCGTAGGAAGTTTCGAGTTAGCAATTTGTGCCAAATTTGCTTTTCGTTGCGTGCCAACGCGCCAGTCAAGCGATTTTATTTATGTTTTACGGGATTTCGTTTGAGCCCGCACAAAAGAATCACGTGAAGCATTCTTTACCTCAAAGAGTGCAAATGGCTGTTTCAGACAGTACAGTCATAAAATTTATGAGCGTGAACATGGCAAAGTGTGCGGCGCTATACAGTCAGCGCAGCCTAGCTTACGCTGGCAGTGGCTTCGCGTGAAAGATACCCGCCGATAAGGCTGTTATATCAGCGGGTGCACTCCCTGCCGTCATTTATGGCTGCTAGGCAGCGACAAATGCGAAGAAAGGTGCGGGCACTAAACGGCGTCTCTTGTCGCTTTCCCATGCGCGTGCCGACAGCGACACTGCTCAATCGACGACCGGGTGCATAACAATTGCGCTCTGAAACAAAACTTGGGAACTTGAGATTTAGGTTGCACATCAGAATAGTTGTCGCTCCGCGCGCTCGGCATCTGGCGTTGAATCGCGTGTCCCTTCCTTTATCTGTTATCACACTGTGCTAACAGATAACAGTACTATCACACTGTGCAAAGATGACGGTACTATCACACTGTGCAAAGATGACGGTACTATCACATTGTACAAATTGCATATTGGGTTAATTTAATATAAATAAATACAAAGAAATGACCAATAAGTAATAAATATTTCCAAACCAAAAGTCACCTTTGCTGCGCAAGACGGCTGTTAGCTGTATGCAGCTGGTTTTCCTGGCATGCCTCAAATATATTTACTTCTTAACCCTTGGCTCCAGCTAGCTAAAACACCTAGTATCTTTCTTTTACAAGGGATTCATTTCTAGACCAGCACTGTACTTTAAAGAAGTCAGTTGTTTGCCGATACCAGGGTATCGGATCAGATGTTTTTTTATTTCTATCGCAGTGCAAACATTTCATTTTTGACTGTGTATCTTACTCAAGGATTTATTTTATCATTCTTCTCGATTACCTTCAAAACGCATTATCATTTCAGATTGAGTGGCACCATAACCGACCAAATTCCTCATACTATTTTGGATTCTATGACGGTGAGCTCCTTGTATATTCTGCGTTTCTATTACTTGTAAGAATTTAAGTTCTGTATGTGTTTTGAAGACATTCTGTGCAACTCGAAGTTAATTGAGTGTTAGGTCTTTTCTTTGCAAAGTCACTCCAGACTGATCAATAAAGAGGCTGTGCTTAAGAATTTATTCCGCAGCAAGTAATCGACTTATCAGGCGCTCCGTATACTCTTGTTGTCGTAAACTAAGGCCATTAATCCAAACTTATAGTTCCCGCGAATGGACCGGTCAGTAAATCTATTTAGTGCTTTGTGCTTGTTCCTGGCCCTAAAGCCAGAGAACGCTCAATAAAACACTCTTCGGCTCAGTTCCAACGGTAAATCTCAAAGAAGCCGCCGCGCAGCCCATAAAACTCTTGCAAGCTTTGCTTAACGGATTTAGTGCATACCTCCGTCGCTGATTCCTGGACAGTTTCCTTCATTTTACAACCATCCCTACTGCGGCTCGCATTCCCACATAGGTGAGAGTCGTCTTGCCTTTTGCTTTTTTCGGATTCGAGCATAAAGGGTAACCGATTGAGCAGCGCTGCTGTGCGCATGCCCAGTAGAAAACTGCGTAGTCCTGCAATGCCCCTGCGTATAGGGAGAGTGCAATGTGAACCATGTCAGCACGTCATTGGCGAAATTTGTCATATAGGCTCCATTGAGGGAAACGGGTTTAGTGCTTCCTAATTACATGTGCAGCATTGTCGAATATCAAGGTCATCGAAGTGAATTTTTTTTGCCATGTGCCATACGAAGTGAGGCAGAGTGCCATACGGAACAGCTGCGTCACACGCCGAGAGCCGCAGTCTGGCATGCGTAATTAGAGGAACTGGGGCGAAAATTCAGACGTGCGCATCTCAGGACACAGACGTGTTGCAGAAATTCTACTAAACGGAATTGCCCTGAAAAGCATTTGGCTCCAAGTTCCCAGTATAAATATGCATGCTAAATTCAGCCAATAAAAAGTTAATTGTTGAATTTTAGTTAATTACTAAGTATACGGGAACAATTATTACCCCAATGTGTGTCCGCTGGGCCGCATTGCCAACGTGAAAAAACGGCATTAGCGTAGGTGCGAATTTTTCCTTCTTTTAAAATATCAGTCAAGTCTAATTTTGAACACGCTGTATATATATATAGAAGGATTTCCTTTACTCTGTTTACGAAAGACAGGGACCTACAGATGCCCTCAGGATATGAGATCACAAGAAATGTAGGATAGATAAAGTGATTTTAAACATTGTTCTCTCAAGAAGAGGAGGAGCGTGACATCGCCAAGCTGAAAGGGTGGAAAAAAGAAAATAAAATGCGCTCCATTAGCACAAGTAAAGCGGACAAGGCATGAAATGAGGCAAGAAAAGTAGCCAGGAAAAACGCGAAGGGGATATTAAATGGTTACTTTTCTTCTTGGATTCTTGGTGTATTCTCAGTAGATGATATCGTGAACCTTCTTTAGATATTTAATTGTTCCCTATTTTAGTTCATTGCGTTTTCCTCTACAATTTTCCTGAGGTGAAACGGGTGGTTTCTTGTTATATATTATTTCCGTTCCTTTCTTTGTCCATTGATACTACCTGCAGGCATCCGCTTTTCCTGCTCACGTGTCTGTTTCTTGTTCTATTCTATTACGCTAGTTTGTAACTCGTTGATTTGAAAAAGCGCCGTCTTTGTTGTCTTCGTTGCCTTATGCAAGGGGTGTAAAAAATGTGGGGTTCACTTAAGCATTGCTTTTAAGAGTATGACATGATAGCGTAGGTTACCAATCCACACACAAAGCTCCAATGTAACCACATCGTATGAACGTTCCTGCGTGGCCTAGGGTAACGTGAATCCGAGGGTCCTGGCAGGAAGACTATGATATCACCCTCACATTGATAGGAGAGGTCCGAGTTGGCATCGCCTGCCACACGTAACGTGCTCAGTCGTGTCGGCTGCCCAATGCCTCCTAACAGGGCCATGCTCATGATTTTGAAGCGAAAGCTTCACTACGCCATGTGTCAGCCAAAGTCAAACAGGTCAACCTGGCAGGCTGCTTCCTTCAACGAGCCAGAGGTCACGATGTGGCTTTACTATGGTTCAAACATGGCATAACCTATGGCGTACCACTTCTTGACCTTTGCTCTTCACGCTCTGGCGGTAGATATAATATCACGTGTCCCTCTTGTAGTGGACGGCGTCCTCGACTCCATAATATCGGCAATCTAGTCCCTGTAAAACGATGTCTACCTATGCATACACTTAAGCCTAACCAAAGCAAAACCAAGCAAAACGACGCCTTTGCTTTGCCAAGTAGCAGTTTTTGGTTCACAGCATCAACGTCGACGCCTGATTTCTGGTTAAGGAGGCCTTTAACACTGTCGCATTAAACATGCGGACAAGAAATCAACCTGCTTAAGCAACAAAATTTTGACGCTACTCGTTAAGCAGGGTTAAACGTGGTATCATATCATTTCGCTTCCCATTTTGAGTCTACCTGCTAGTCAAGGTGGAGTCTAGTGTGCGATAGGGATGCGAATCGACGACACAAGTAATTGAAGATGTGCGCCATTTATTGTAAGCATATACGTAGTTGCTCCCTGCGAAGTGAAACAGAAAGCGCCATTTCTTTACCGCGGAGAGAAAACACGCTTGCACCACATTATATCGACCTATCCACATAATCCTCCTGGTCATCCAAATGCAGTGCCTCTACTGAAGGGTTGGAGGTTGCCCTATTCAGCTTTGGACTCGAGGCCCAAATAGCCCCCGTAACACGCGCATGGATACTAATGGCAGCCGCGGAATTCCCGGGCAAGGGACGCATCCACACATCCCCCTCTCTTATCTCTCAATAGTTTTTGAGTCAGTAAGTCAGCCCTTACCCCTAAAAAGAAACGTATAGGTGATGCTCACAACTTTTTAAGAACGCGAAACTGACGGTTGTGTTGTAGATTCTGCTGATCGCTTAAACTTGCTGCTCAACTTTCTGCCTATCTGCTGTTAAACTTTGTGATACCTCACTTTGGTAAGGCAGCGGCATCTCTCTCAGGCAATTGAACATTTTCAGAACGCCTATATACACTAGTTATTATCAGGTTCAGCAGGCGGGAGTAGTGGCAAGCCTGTATTATGGAGGCGCCATAACGTTTGGCGGTTCGAAACTAAAAGCACGCGAAAAATGTTTTCTGCGCATCAGCGCCGGTCTACGGGTGTCCTTCCTGCTGGGCGCCGTTCATTTGTCGGACCCTTGAGACGCCGTTTGCAACGCCGGCCAACCAGAGCTCGGATTTCACTGACGCCGTGTCATGATTCGCCGTAGGCCCTCTCCCTTTCTTTCTTTCCGCCTCTCCGATGTTGCGTTGTGAGATCCATGGGTGCCAGTAAAGCTGCAATGCAGTCACGTAAATAAGCTCCATACGTGCCATTAGGGCCGTATGTTTCTGTCGTCGGGTCGCTGCGGGCGCTTCATTCATAGCTTCATTTCGCGCTGTTCAAGCCTCTTCTACCGGTGGAATACTTTCTGTGTTTCCAAACCTACTACTAGGGTCTGGTGCATCGTGACCCATAGTGTTGTGGAATGAAGTCCTGAGCCCATATGGAGACGTTTACAAGTATCACATATCACGATGTACCTGCAACTCACCCCGAATACCAAGGCAAACCTAAAAGTAATGTTTGCGAAGCATAATAGGCGCCCAACTAGCTCGCTTTTTGGTGGTCACCGGACGTTAAGTTTTAACGCGATTGGGTTAAAGACCCAGTTCACCTAAAATCAGCCATCGGCGTTGTCTTTGTGATAGAATAGTCCCGACCATTGCGCTGGCACGCGGTAGATGGCAGCTGACACGGCTGAGGACTAACTAGAGGTAGGTTTGCCTGACATTACACTTGGTTAGAGCTGCCAACCCAGGCTTCTCTTTTCATATGGAGGGTGATACCATTATCAGATCACCGGCACCCTTCCATTCATATTAGCCCTAGTGGCCACGCAGGCAAAATCATACGGCTTGATTAAATGCCAGAATTTTCATGTGGGCTCAATGCCTACGATACTGCGTCATGAGCTTAAAGGCGGAGTTTAAGTGTCCCCCATAATGTTTTTCGCTTTTATTCTGTGGTGTTCATAAAACGAACCACAAGAAGCAACGCGTTGTAGTATCTGAAGAATTTGCATTATATTTACCTTATAGTGTATGAGATTTGTCGGGCATGCCATAGTTTTATTGAGAATTTCGACATCACTGCGCAGAGCGTGCAGTACAATTAAGAGGACCGTTTGCTACAAAAATAAAACATTTCATCGCTTCCACGGAGGGGAACGTCAACTGGTCCAGACGTATCACTTGCTCATATCACTTATATGTAGTACAAGAAACTTTCAGGCACTTTACGACATGCTCATGATAGACTGATGGTGTTCTGAGCAAAGAGTCTTTGGAACTTCTTGGTTCGCGGTTAGGCACAAGAAACACGCGCACCGATAATTTATTCGCCAAAACTCTTCTGACATATTTGTAATTTGACAAATTCAGAATTTACTTTTTTGTCCGTTTGGCATTGAAGAATTTGTAACGAAAACATAGTTGTTCCAAGCGCAAACTCTTTTGCTCGACGTTCATAACCCGCATCCTTGCCACGAATTCAGAGGACCTTGCAACGAATTCAGAGGATCATGCGACCGAAGCCCGATCCCGCTCCACATTCACACAATTTATTAGAGTTCCGTATGACTACGCATCAATTGCAAACCAATAAAACAAACAAGCGAAATGGAAGCCTATAGCTCTTAGTGGGCTCTTCCTCTGCAAGCTACAGTGTGCTGACTGACTTCAGCCCCAGATTTGCGGCTACAGCGCAATATACATGCAGATGTGCTTCAAAGAGGTTTGGCGGCACCTGACCGCAACAAATATGTTCGAGCATCCACTGACTCCAAGTTGTCATTTTGAAAGGAAAGCCGCAATCCTAACTTAGCGGTTTCCAATTGAAATGAGGTCCTAACCTACAACCTCTTTTATGTTTGTTTCACCGGGAGCGCGCGCAAGAAGTGTACTGCAGCCGCAAAGCAATATAAATGCAAATCTTCACTAGGTAAGCGCATCTACCGGACCGCAGTGAATGTGTTGGAAAATAGCATCGATAAGAAGCTTTCGCGCGTAGAAGTGCAGTTGAAAGCTTTGTGGGCAGTTTGCAATGTCAAACTCTCGTGACGTCAGTAATCCTTATTGCTCAATGCAACTAAGTATAGGGCTTCTTTGCGCCCCAGGTGCTATCATTGGGTCATACTAACGCAGCATGATAGGCTATTCAGGCAGAAAAGGGGAGGAACGTCGAGCGCTCGCTTTATATTCTGAACAATGAAGGGGGGGGGGTAAATTTATTCTCCGCCTCCCACCTGAAATGGCAATCAACGATAAAGTGATTGTGCGCTATCCGGCACTCCATCTCTCGGCCGTCTTTTGAAAGTAGCATCCGGAAGCCAGCAGGAACAGGCCAAGCCTCCTATGTGATACAATAATGCTTCCTATTAGTTTTAATGCTAGCATCAAAGGTATTGTTATTATTTTGTGTATCGCCGACGCCCTTCGTGTCGCAGACTGGGATCCAACCGGAATCAATTACGGAAACAGGGAAACGGTGCTAAGGAACAACGAGTCGGTCATGCACTCGACGTGTCAAAACCATGCATGCTAGGCAATTACTTTAGCACAGTAGATTATTTTTATGTACTTGAACTGATTACTTAATGCAAATGTATTGAGAATACTGTACCCCATATGCCAGGATGAATAGTAGTTACGTATACAGATTAAGAGCTGAAAGAGAAAAAAAAGATACGAATGAAAACGAGATAGGTCTCTCTTAACTACCCCATCTTCTCTCTTTGCAGCAAAGGTTTTCCCTTTCCTTTATACTACATCTTCCTTTTTCTACCACGCATGTTTTCATGTCCCTTCTGTCATTGCCAATTTCTTTCTGCTCTTTCGTATAAACCACATATAGTAAGCTGTACCCACGAGCCACTGTATCAGTTATTGATTATCGGGGGATGAGAACCGATAGTTACTTGTCATAATTTACGCTGCGATTTATTTGTGTGCACGGGTAAGTGCTCAATTAAAGGAATGACTAATTTCGATGCATCATTTTCTAGCTCTTTAATGTGGGGTTCACTACAAAACATACATTTATCAAATCAGACAATGAATGAGAAAAACAATATTCAAAATGCTTTTTGAAATACTTGTAATAGAAGCGAAATAAAGAATATATCAACGTCTGCCATGGGAAGGAAATTATTGATACATGCTGTTGTTCTTTGCTAATGGGAGAAACCCCAGCGACGACTTGTTAGGTAATGGTCTGTTGACAGGTCAGTGAGAAAGTTCTCGGTGACCTCGTGCTGACATTGCCCGTAACAGAAAACCTGTCAAAGAATGCTTCCCTGACACAGATTCGCACTACCTCAAAAACATTAAACGATGAAGAAAATATTTCATGGAAAGGCGCGTGATACTGATGACCTTGAAAGCTCTCCGTCAAGAAAAGGGTTACACAAAGTACTAAACCTAGCAGATCATCATCCACCCAGTCATCGTTAGTGGAAAGAAGCCTTTGCTCGTATATTACCGAAATAGCGCATCCAATGAATTACAACAGCCTTTTATTAAAGGTGTGATTGAACGAAGGTCCTTTATTGAATGGGAAGGCTCATGGCTATGGATGGGGATAAAGGGGAGTGGACAGAATCTTCATTGTTTAGGTCGTCACTTGAATAACATTGCTCTAACCAGGCCACTAAGCGAGCCATAGTTAGCAAATATAATCTCTGTGTTAGCATCAGTGTCTAGAAGGGAACGGTGTTTGATCTCGGAGCGTCCAGTAGAAAAAGCAGGGAAATCCCAGAGTAGATGGGATATGCTGCCGCGAGTTAGAGTCATACAGTGGGGGTACGTAATCATTTTCTCCGTATACGCCAGCGGGCCATAATACACGGAACTGGTTCAATACGTATTCTTACTGATTCCTATGAAGCTTGCAAGGAAATCGCTACTCCGGGTTCACAAGATGCAGCAGCTACGGCCATTCAGCGCCTCCTTAAACGCCACCAACTCGCGACCAGAACTGTCGCTATTCACTGGACCCTAGGTCACTCGGACGAATCAGGGGGCAATGCGGCGGCACACGCCGCGGCTGCCTTGGCAGGTGGGATGTCCACATTTACTTCCCCACCCCCTTTGCTTCATCCTTACTCGACCTTGGGCGGGCAACTCACCCCTTCTCTTGCCCTTATGCACTATACTCGGACCAGTCTTCGTAGCCTCAGTCAGCATCGCATGCAGGTGGCCACACTAGACCCACCTTTTACGAGAAAAATCCACCTCACCCGAAGTCAAGAAGACTTTTTGAATAAGCTCATCGCCCATGCGGCTTACACGCCACGTATTATTCGAGGTGTACATTGATCAAAGTTCCAGCTTTGGAGCATGGCCGTCAGCAATAAAGGATGCTTCTTTGATTCCCTGTGTGGTAATTACAGCAGCGAAAATTTCGTTCAGGAAAAGTTCCGTCTGAACAGAAACACCTACTTATGCTTCGCCATTCAGATGTACTTCCTCGTAAAATATAAATCAGCCGAGTTTTCCAGTTCATGACTCTCAAGCCCAGCCTACACCAGAATTTTCATTTTTTATACAAATTACGTATATGTGGTTCATTCAGAATTCACACGGGGGAGCCTCTCGGCGGGGAGCGCTCATATATATGAAGAATGCCTGAGGAAATTGGACAATACGCAGCTAAAGTATTTAAATAACTATATCAAAAAACCGTTGACTCACAATGGAGGAAAAGAACTAGGAAATTAACCAGTAAGTATGCTGGTCACAAGGACGAAGAAATAAAGATCGTTAAGCAACAGGTGAAAAACACAGAAGGTAAAATTTGGAGAAATTCGATGGAAAAGAAACAAAGAGTGGAACTATACCGAAAGTGGAAAAGGCAGACCAGGAAGGAAGCTTTGTTTGATAACTCAAGAGACAGTGCGCTACATTTTGAAGCTAGATCAGGGTGCCTTAGAACACGCAGCTACAAAAAGAAATTTAACAAGGAAGAGGACACTTGTGCAGTATGTGGTAAATCCACAGAAACATTTAACCATCTTATATTCGAATGTGATGGCATCCATGCGGAAGTCGATGCAGGCGCAGTCACTCTTCCTGAGGCCCCGGAGTTGAGATACCAGTGGCCGGGCAAATTAACCTGCGGTAGGAGATAGCGAAAAACGATTGGAAGATTGGTGGTTTAAAAACAGAAAAGTAACATATTTCCAGTAATGTAGAAACAAAAATTCAATAAATAGAATGATGGCATAATTAACTCATCTAAAACGATTATTAAGACATAGGGGAAAAAAAGCATGATAGCATCTTCTACCACCCCGTTTTAAAGGGGACGCTCCTATATTCCATCCATCCATCCATCATGGCGGACACCGCTGGACGGCAGAACCTCTCCCGTGCTCTAACATTCAGATGGTAGGCGGAGTACGAGAACGATATGTCAATGTTGCCAGAACGCAGGATTTCTGTGCGCTTCAAGCAGAGCGCTTCTGAGTCTCTTGCCTCGCTCTTTCGTCGCAGCGGGGTTCAGTGTGCATTATTGGAACTTCAAACAAGGATATTGGGGATAGGGCGGAGAATGGGCGAGGAAGCCGGAGAATGTGTTGCGATGAAGTAGTGCAGATATTTTATATAAAATATCGCATCAGTTGAAGGTCAAAATAAGCGCCTAGACACAAGGTAGGAGTGCCGTACGCCACTCGTCGTGCACCTACTACATACGCATTTGCTTATGCTTTTAACATCTTGTTCTTCCATTCATTTTGCCGGAAGTTTTCTGACAAAGGCTGTACGTAGCCTGCACGGAACTGAAATGATCTGACGGACGTTATATTTTGTTGTTGGACTCTACAGTATATGCCTAATGCGGCGTGCATATGAGAGCAGAAATGGATTATTTAGTTTTGTAGGAGACTCGATACTTGGAGTTTTCTTCATGTAACATTTTGCATCAAAGTTTATGGAATATCAGAATGTACGCAAGTAGCATATTCCTCAGATTTAAGGTTAGAAACATATGAATCATAACATGTAGCAAGAAGGTAATATAATAGAGTCGACTGGAGGAAGTGTGTCACTTCACTCACTTGAGTATTTCATATTTCGAGGAATCGAGCGGTGGCAATTATTTTCTGGTGTCAGGACTGTGCTTTTAACATACTCTATTCCCAAAGTCAATGCTTCCTAAATCGAAAGACGCTAAAGGGTTCTGGATAGCAGTTTGTGTCACATCAATCTCGCTGCAATCGGGGTGATCTTGAAAAAGTGGAACTCTCGTTACATAATTTCTTTTTTTTAATAATAAACAACGCATGAAGTACATTGCCACTGGCCATAAAGAATTCCTAATTTCGTAGAAGAGGTTTTAATTTTTGTTTAGTGAATTTAGATCAATGTAGCGATGCCTAGAGAGCTTTATGGGCTGCTCTTCGTAACCTCATGTTTACTGAACAGAGTTTCCATTTCCGTGGTCGAGCTGAAGTCCAGCCGACGACATCGTGAAAACCGGGATGAATTGAACAATAAATGTGTATTATATGAAAAATCAAGGCACAGAGATAAACCCAAAGAAGAGGAGACATTTAAGGGGTAGTGTCTCTTTTTTATCTATGTGTACCTGCGCCTAACATTGGTCTTACATCCCAATGCGACATCAGTCTCTGCATTGTTGTAAGCATCCAATACGATGTATTCAGATACTGTGAGCCCTTTTTACAGAAAGACCTTCTACACAAGGAACTATTTCCATTTTGTTTTCTATTAGCCTCGTTATGTATCAGCTGTCGGCGGTATAAGCTTTTTAACCGGGGTTCCGCTTATAGATGAAGTTGTGGTAAGAAAATAAAAATATAAAGAAATAAATGGAACCCATAACATCCCCACAATTTACACAACATAACATTCCAAAAACACTGATTTGCAGAGCAAGCAACAAGAAAAAATTCTTTCAATGGCACCTGCCGAAAATTATTGGCCCACAAAGCCTCAGAACTCCTGCAATGAACAGAGGCGCTTTGAACTAACAAAGATTTCAGCCGTTCCTGTGGGTGACGTATCACTGTTGTTCCTTGCTTTATTGTTTGCAGCGAACGCAGCGCTAAATTCTTGTTCGTAGGCTGCTTTAAATATAGACTGATAGCACTGCGAGGCGAATAAAGCGCACTATTTGGCCGAAAAAAAAAATATTTAGTTGCTTGCGTCAGAAACAAAAGTCGTGGCAGGGACAGAAAAAAAAAAACGAAGGTTCACTATTTCGGGCTTTAATGCCTTGCGTTGCGTTGCGTTGCGTTGCGTTCTTTATTCGTTCCGTGCGAGGTGTAAATGGCGTCTTTGCTTTCTTCATCTATGGGTGTTTGAGTGGAGTTATATACACCTCGCGCGGAAAGTGTTATGCAATGTCACCGAAGCTTCATCACGTCTATCTGCCATATATACCTTTTTCTCAGCTTCATTGTGGGTTGCATGTCTTCCGAAGCTGTGTTCGTTGAAGACGGTTCTGCTTGGATATGAGTCTCGATGAACGAAACTTTTTGACTGAAGCACTGACCGCTCACCAACGGTTTTCTTTGCTCTGTCTGGCGTGGAATGTCGTCAGCAAGCCGTGCTTCCGTTCCTATTGTTCCAATTTTATTTGCACGTTTCTTACAGCGATGACAGTGAGATAAAGCTCGATCTTGACATCCCTACCAGGATGCCATTCTGTGCCCAAGACACGATACACGACGTGGACGTGGCATTTAGATTGACATATCTCTCCGGAGAATATGCCATGTAGGCGTTGGCTTATATTGACAATGGTCTAGGTCAGTATCTGCAAGGGCGTCTAGCATGGTCAAACGGACAAGGCAAGTGTCTCATGCGGCAGATTTTTTAAGTGTTTTTTTTTTTCTTGCGATGTCACAGTCCTGGAGAAAATCATTGTTTAACGAGTGTCTGGAGTGGTTATGAGCGCATCTGCCTTTCGTACTCATTTCAATAGGGCTTAACGTTATAAATTGATTTCACAGGTATATTGCACTCTAAATAGGTTAAGGTGCCGAGTACATTTTGGAAATAGGATGCCTGCCTTGGAAAACACGCACTACCGAAACGTAAGCAGACAGCCCGTGCGAAGACGCAGCTTAATTTGTGTGAAGAAAGACAACATATATACAGTGAACAACCACGTAATAAAGATAAAAATCTGCCACGGTCACAACCACGCATCCAGAATCGGCACGTAGTGATTGGTAATCACGACAGAAGGGCCGCTAACACAAACAAGCGTTTGTTTTTTATTTACAATATACTCCTCGAACAGCTGTTGTGTACAACAAACTCTACGCCTGCATAAAATTTTGCGTTATCTAGAAGCGGCAGCGACTTATTCGATGTCTTTTTGTTTTTTACAGGCCGTTTTGCGACGGGGCAATGCTGTTTACAAGAAATACTTTCGAGCTGTTCCTTTAAAATTACAACCTTTAAAAACTTGTTCAGCAAGCCTAAGCTTCTTAAAGTTCCTTAGTCTCAGTGTCAAACGTTTGCTGATTGTGACCACTAAATTACTGAACAGATCTTTAACCTGCGCTCACTGAACGCGCAATTCCTTCATACGTAATTAACTATACATAAGAACACAACTTCTTTTTAAATATGAACAAGAAGCAAGAGCAGTCAGCGATGACATCATGGGAGCGAAAGACACCAACACAGATTTTTCGCCAAAGGCCAGTTGTGACGCCATATGACTAGCCGCGCGAATTGCAACGCTAGTCTCGGCGATTTTCTGACCTGGAGCTTTCCTCTAGCGATGCCAGTTAGCGCCACCAGTGTCCTTTGTTCAAAACTAGGCGTTCGCGCCTTTCGCTGCCAAGATGCGATTGCCGACCAGAAGGTTCTGGTTTGTCACCGTGTGCGACCAAATCGTGAAAGTACCATTGTCATATTACGCAACAAAGCCATCAATAACCGGCAAGATTTGTGCGCACTTTCAGCGCAAACGACTTTCTGAATGAGGCGATAATTTAAAAAAGACGATTAAAATAAATCTGCAGAACGCTGATAGTAACCCCTTTCAATGGTATATTTTAGGTTCCTTCTCAGACTTTAATGAAAAAACGCGCATTTGAAATGTTCGCGTAAAGTCTAAGAATCCTCGCATAGAATAAAAGAGTATTGGCAAGAGTATTGACAATGTCCCGTTAACGTTGATATATCCCCATCCCGTTTGATACTTCCCGCTGACGGCGCTTTTCATCAAGAAATAATAGTTATTCTTCCGAGTACTTAGATTCACAGCACCAGCGAAGGTCCCTTCCCTTCCCAAGAGTAAAAGTAATATCTTTGTATTTAGTTTTCGCCAGAAATCAGCGCAACCGGGCCCAGGTCTCCCACGTGGCAAAATCCAGTTCTTGCCTCTACGCCGCCTCAAGGGCCTGCTGGAAGGCCCAGCGTTGGTTGTTAAGGCTGGAGCCGAGTGACGATGTAGTAAGAATTTGGGCTCAAAAGGTGGCATCGCGGCAAAGCGTCCTCTTCTTCGACGAAGGTTGTGCAGCGGCAGCTACAATGCTTGGTTCCCGTCTTTGGCGGTGACTATAGCTAATATGGCGGTGGAGGATGTCTGTAATGCGCGCGTATTCTCAGATCGCTTGGGGAAATTGGTCTTTCAAACATTTTTTCTCTCCCTGGATTCAGTTTGCCAGTGTAAACAGCCGGACTCATCTTTCAGCAAGGCTACATTGTGGCATTCCACAAGGAAGCTTGCTTCGCCCTTCGCACTTTCGCATATTCATAATAACTTTTCTTTTCTTTATTGCCAGGCTCAAACATATTGCACTTCATCAAAACAAAGTCACCAAAAATAACACAAAACGCTATTTATGTACGCTATTTACATATGACACGTCGTTATCAGGCAGCGTTAAACAGGCTTCATTACACTAAAATTCACGCATACACAGCAAAGACCCTAGTCTTGAGGGCCACTTCGGAGGTTCGGCAGCAGCTCCACGCTTTCCTAAATAACTTCGAGTAGGCGGTGCGTCTTTGTCACAATGGAAACCAACCATTCTTTATCGCCATATACAGTGGAGGCCCGTGAACATAAATAGTTCAAAAGGTGCCCTATTCTCACTTTCTACGCATAAGTACCGAATATCATACGGGTCTAGCGGAAAATCTTTTATTAGTGTTCTTTGAAATACATCCCAAAAATAACATTTTTCCCAGTAGTTTTTACACTACAGGGAAAAATGTTATGGTCTATATTTCCTGGCTTCCTGCATAATAAACTGTTTGATTACAGGGATATAAAAAATCTTTTTCCCTCTAAAATTTATTATTGGCCAAATGTTTTCGGCAAGATTCCGGTGTGCAATTTAAACAATAAGGTTTTTGCTCCTGGCGGGACCTGCATTCTTACTACCCTTTTTAAAACATCTGCGCCGTCTGGGTCTCCATTGTATAAGGCATGTACAAGGGCACTGGGAACACAATGTTGCACAACACACAGTACGAATTCTTTCGATTTACTGTTGTCAAATAACCAGTTGAAAACCACCGAAAAAAACGTCGCACTTGCTACGGCTTCTCTGTAAAAGCCCCTTATCCTTGAGTAAAATCTTCAGTTGAAACAACGTACTCAGGCAGCAGCCCCCTGAGCCTGCCTTGGCATACGGTGCTCTAGAAAGGGTTAGCCGTGTCCCTAAAAAGAAACAAAACGACCCACCAGCTGTCTCAAAAACAGATGGCCGAATATTATCCCACCGTCTTTTACTCGTCGGAACAAGTTGGTTCGGCTGCAGCGTTCCCATTCAGACGCCCAGACAAATGCGGCGAAAGTACTGTGACCATGAACAGTGCAACAGCTGCATAATACCACAGCTTGCTGATAAAGAGCAAGTTGCAAATAATGGCCCTGGCAAATAATAGATTGGTTGCTGCTGTTCCACTTTTCAGCTTTGTCTTATATCTATTTAGACTGCCCTCTCCAATATTGTTCACCGTACCGGTAGGCCATAAGCGGAACTCCCAAGTACCTATCTAGTGTCATCGTTCAGGGCACACTAGTAAACTGTTGAGCTGTAGGTGGCCACCTTTAATGCCCAAGCCCGAGGCATTTCGACCAGTTAACTCCCCTACCGGTGACGTGACTGGCTTCCAGCGCACACTTCACAGCTTGATATATACCCCTCATCATCAGTAAGAACCGTGATATATCATCTGAATATGCAAACAGCTTTGCTTCGCCTGCTTCCACCTTGAATCTCTGAATGCTACTATTTTTGAGTATATTCAAACAAAATGGGTCTCTATATAGATACACAATAAAAGAGGGTTGATGGTGCAGTCCTAGCGTAAGGAACCCCGTACGCTGATGAGGGCCCCTAAACATTTGAAACGAACAATCTCGTCGTGCCGCTCCAGTACGCCAAGGCCACGATCTCCCAGATAGCTGAACCGACATGCACATAGTCTAAAATGGCAAACATTTTTGCCCGTCAACGGCGCAGTCAAATGCCTTTGCTAAGTTAGTATGGAGAAAGGGTACCCGACCATCACTGTCCCCGCAGTATTCTAGTACACTGCGTGCTTTATGGATGTTGGAAAGAATAGAGCGCCCTTTAATCTCACACGTCGGATGAGGCCCAACTATGTCTCTAATCACGGACTGTAACCTTCACCCTAGAGCATTCATAAAACGTTTCTAGGCCACGTTTGTGAGTGCAATAGGCCGGCATGCAGTAACCAGCCTTAACTTCCTTAATTCCTTCGTTTTCGAAATGAGCACAGTGTAGAACAACCCATATGAAGAAGGCAGAGCATTTTTTTAAGGATTCTTTAAAGGTTACTGGGAAAAGAGGGGATATTTTGGACTTAAGGTCTTTATAAAAAGCCGGACTGAACCCGTCCGGTGTAGGGGATTTACCGGGATTTAATGTAGCAATTGCGTGCTCCACCTCTGATTCAGTTATGTCCAGCTTTAAACTGTCTTTTGTTCAGTAGTCGAAACGCGATAGCTCATCCAGAACCACATCCCTAAGTGTGACAACGTCTACCTGGCGCTACGCGAAGAGAGCCCGGTAAGGCTCGAGAAAGGCTGTTTTGATATGGTTGATGTCTGATGATAATGTCCCTCCTCAATCTATTTCTTCAATGTGATTCCTTTCGACACGTGCTTATTTCAAACCGAGAGCGCGTTTCATTGGTTCTTCTCTGCAGCTGCGTCTTAACCCTTCCCCTCACCAGCGTTCCCCGGGAATGTTGTTCCTCGATCAGTTGTAGCGTTTGTTTGGTTTTCCTTATGTCTTCTACCCGGAGCTGGGCATTCAATGTTTAGCATTTTATGAAGCAGTGTCCTCAACAGCGTTTCATATTGTTTCTCTTCGTGACTTATATTGGCAACTATTCCAATTGGTATTAATTTTAAGACTTCTTTACAGAGCTCCACTGCTGCCAAACCTGCATGTTTTTCTTGGGTCTATGTTTACTGTTTTTTCTTTTACTGCTCTACTGTACAATTCATTCCCAGGTAGCTTGCTATTTAACTTCCACATTTCCCACGAAAACCCATTCCGAAGCTTATCAATCCCTATGCAGCATTGATCCACACAATAGTGTGAAAACGACGGCGGCACTACTTATGATATTTGTGGCCTACAGTCTCTTGACCTGATAAATGACCATGTTTCGCATAATTTCATGCTCTGCTATTATCATTTTTCATTTCCTGCTGTTTATGCTCTGTTTTGTTTGTATTTTGATATTACTAATCACTGTAATAATTTGTTTTTAGTCCACTCCTGTTTGGGCCTCACGGCCTGCAGTGTGTAATAAATAAATAAATATCGGCGGAAGCATAGATGCGATCTTACCGAGCATGGCTTGAGCCCTGGCTGGGCGTTCTTCCAGACACTCTGCCACGTCCTCCAGGTTACAAAATGGAATTATTCTTAACAACACTTCCATGCTCCTGTAACCGAAAGCGCGGGTGCTTTTCTTGTCACGCACGTTTGGGACACATTTGTAGTACCCCATAACTATAAGCAGTCTCTCCGTGCGAAAGAGCTCCTCAACATTGTCAAAGAACACGGCACGGTCATTAACCACGTTGGGCGTTACACGCAAATGATTTACCACTCAATGCCGTTCAGCGAAAAATCAAAGTAAACACATCGTCTAGTAATGCGCGAATGATGCGCTTCTTGAGAAAAAGGAAACAGCCAGCTGACGTGCCAACAGCGTCACTAACGACCGTAAAAAACATAGACGTGAAACGTCGCATCACACTCTCGGTCTCTTCTTCACCGTCAACTTTGCTTCCTTGCACAGCCAATATACCTATATCATACTCCATTAAAAGCCTGTAAAGATGGCTTTGTTTTCTTGGTTTGTTTTCCCCAGTATTACACTCACTGATGACTGTGTAATTCGTCGTGAAATTCATTCTAACGATGGTTGCTGAGCCCTTCAATCTGACGCAGACTCGTTGATGTTAGAGCTGTTTGATATATGACTTTTAAAGGTTTCTGTTGAAATAAATGTTGGTCTCCTTCGAATTTATGTTATTGCGATAGCAATACTACGCCATGTTTCGCCCATCGCGTAGTCTGTGGCCGCAGCCACGAATGACCTTTAACAGACCTTTAACAGATGAAGACAAAGAAGAAGAAGAGCTGATAGCTTACGCTCTCACGTCATACCCTTAAAGGATGAGCTTAAGTCTCCCAATAATGTAGCACTTTACAATAACAGGGCAAGTAATAGAGGAATAATATAGCAGGCAAAAGAAAGCTTCCACTGTTGTTTTCTGAATTCAACTCTTGTTAACCACACCTAAACCAGAATTATTTTTTTCTCCATAGAATTAATAAAGTTGTTACTCCAGTGTTTTAGAGAGTTCTTGAGTAGATGCTTGCAGCCATGGTAGAACCCAGTCCATAAGTAACAGAGTTCAATTGCACAACGCTTGATTTTTTGCGACACTTCCAAATGTATACAGCAGCTGTTTTCGAAAAGTACTTCAATATTTATTATGCGTGACTTGCTTACTTTTCCACTGACAGTTCGATGAATGTTTGCGACAAAGCGAGCTGCTGACCCTAACACAGCATGCAGTTACATTGCTCGCAATTGACAATGCCAGCCGAGTGTAAATACGGTGATGTGAACGAAGAATATAGACAAGCAAAACGTAATGTATGTTGTCTATATGAAGTCTGTTTTTTTAATTTTCTGTATGAAGAAAGATAAATGTTTTTGACAGAGTGCCTCTTTAGAAGAAGAACAGAGAATTTTGGTTCCTTAAGAAACCGAAATCATGCTTTTAACAGAACGTTTTGTCGAGCTGAAAATATTGGCTCTTTAGCATTGATTTCTACACATTAACTTATAGATACTTCTTTCTAATCCCAGAAACAGAAAGCAGGCTGTTACATACTTTGGCAACCCAGGTGCCAGAAATTCTCTGCTTTTGAAACAAAACGATTTTGCAGTGTAGTAAAGCACTCGCTTTAGAAGCGTACCAAACATCACCGAAAACAGTCAAACCAAAATTCAACTGACCAGCAGATATAATAGTCTGTTTAGTGTTCAGAAACGCTGCTGTGGGTATCTTGGAGTGAGTAAGACATTTATTGGGCTCTTGGAGATAAGGGGGAATGGTTACACCTTCAACGTCACCCTTCATGCAGGAGAAAACGGATATACGAAAACGTTCACCAAAATACAGGTCTTCACACAAACCAGAAGATACTGCCATACCTTCTATGTATCCTGGTGTTCAAAAATGGCTCATCAGGTCAAATAAACAGGATGAGTAGGAAAAGCTGCGTATCTGCTCCTGTAGCGCATAACAGTAGTTTGTCTCGTTTCGGTGACTCTGGCGACGATCTTTACCCAAGCTGGCGACGCGGCAGCCGTCAGGTAGCGTCCACGAAGGTCAGGCAAAGGAATGGTGGTTGTTCACAGGGCACAGCAAAGCTCCTGCAGCACCGTTCACACTCGCGTTTTCCAAGCGGCGCTTTCCAGCACCACGCCTCCCACAACGCAAGCACAGTAGATCTCGGAACGCCCTTCGGAAGTCGTGGTGGAATGTGACGTAAATTACTGGGTTGAGGGCCGAATTAGCGTAGCCCAGCCAGAGTGCAAAGCTGTGCGCCAGGTCTGGAAGGGCAGTGCCCCCTAGTGGCCTAACGAGCGCAAAGGCAAAGAACGGCAACCAGCACACTGTAAAGGCTGACAAAATAATTCCCAGTGTTATGGACGCCTTGCGTTCTCTCACAGCTACCCTCAGGCTCCTCGTTCGAGGTCCGGGCCTTGCTTTGTGCTCTGCTTCGACGACCTTTTTTGCCGCCGTGTGAATCCTCCAGTACATGGACAGCATCACGAACAAAGGTATATAAAAGGCTCCAAGTGTGGCGTACAGCTGGTACGCTAGGTTCTGACATACGAGGCACTTGGGTACCTCGGGTGTACCGTGCTCGTTTCCAAGAACAAGTAATGGTGGTACACTAATCAAAGCGGCTAGAAGCCAGACAGCGCCAATGCAGGCCCAGGCCCTTCTCGCCGTGCGCCGCACTCCATAGGTCAGAGGCCGTGTGATAGCGAGATACCGGTCCACGGAAATCATGCACAGGTTCAGGATGGAGGCGGTGCAGGAGGCCACGTCCATGGACACCCAAGCGTCACAGGCCGCTCTGCCTAAGTCCCAGCGGTGGCCGGTAAGCTCGAGATGCAAAGCGGGAGGCATGACCAGCAACGCCACGCACAGGTCCGAAGCGGCCAGGGATACCAGAAGGTGGTTGGAGGGATGCCGTAGGCGGCGCACAAGGCAGACGGAGAGGCAGACGAGTGCGTTACCAACTACCGTTGCGACAATGAGCGCGCCCAGGCACACGCCCAAAGCCACGGCACTCAGCGTGACAGGATGTGACACGGCGCACCGGCGCCACTTCTTAGGCTACTCCTTAGATGCGAGTCTTGGGCTCCAATTCCTGTAATTAGTTAGACATAGGAAAAGAAGAGAAGCGTAAATCACTTTCGAATGACAATTAGTGCATTTTGACACTACTTCAAGCGATAGTTCTAAGTACAATAAGAGGTAATTTTGAGCATGAAGACAGTATCAACACACCTATGAAAAAAGAAGCATGTATTAAAACATTAACAACATCCTACAAACCATAAAAATACCGGTTTCATGATACCTGTTGACATTTTTTGCGTTAAAGCGAAAAGCACAGTGGCTTGAGCACAGTGCATATCGACGTTTCTCTCAAGCCTCCTAGGTGGTATAGTTCACAATTTTCTGTTTTTAAACATTCATTTTTGACAACTATAGTCGTGCAGGGCCTTATGTATATGCCACCAAGTTTACTGATCGGTATCCCGACCTTCACTTTCTTTTTAATACGGAACATGTTCAGAACCTTGTGTCGGGTTAAATGTTGTTCGGAAAACATATCAGCGACACTCGACCAAACCGATTAAATGGAGCGATGCTTATCATAGCATCACTACCGCATGCCTTTTTATTAGATCAGACAGGCCATACCCCACTGCAGCGAAGGCAATCAGTTCATTGCCGACTTAACTATGCATTGCCTTAGTTCTCTTCTTGCACAAATGTAAGCGGAAAGGCACAAACGCGGGAGACTTACCGGAAAGAAGCGCAGAGTTAATACAGAGGGTGGCAGCGGGGACACTAAACACAAAATTACAATGAATTACAAAATTTGCTATTAGTGGACTTATAGGCACCAGTCGCCTGTCTTGTGCACAATATATATACAGATTATAATCGCAGCCACGGCTACTTATAGCTTTTTCTTCAGTCCTCTTTTCATGTATAATGCGCGAAACTGTATAAAAATACAAATTTCTCTTTCCTCCACGAGACTTGACAAAATAGAAGCATTTACATTTGAAAAGGAAGAAAAAGAAGTACCTTTGCTTTGGTTTGGTTTGGTTTGTGGGGTTTAACGTCCCAAAGCAACTCAGGCTATGAGAGACGCCGTAGTGGAGGACTCCGGAAATTTCGACCACCTGGGGTGCAC
>JAJIZL010020033.1:408423-422833 GCA_023969395.1 Amblyomma maculatum | reverse complement strand
CCACTACGGCGTCTCTCATAGCCTGAGTTGCTTTGGGTTGATGTGTACATATTGCTCGAAACAAAAACATACGGACAAGCGCTAGCACACAAAGAAGATTCGGAGCAAAGGATTTTAAAACTGCACACTAATTATCAAATATGTGACCGCTATCTATCACGTTTCTCAATAAGACGTTTTTTTCACCTTAAATGGTTTTTAGAACTCTCTTTAGGAGGCGTCCAGCTAGCAAGTTTAGATGAATATTAAACCATTATGCGGAATATAAGGGAAAGTTCACAACGGCTTTTTATAAAGGTAGACGCTTTTTATGGCGATGGAAAGAACCCACCGGAAATCAACATCCTGCTGCTCTCCGCGTTTAGAGATCCAGGACTACTTAAGAATATTGCCCTCAGATAGCTGTACGCATTCGCAAAAGAAAATGAGAAGAAAATAAGTAGCGTACTAGTAAAACAAATATAAATAAACGTTGCCTGTAAGATTTGTCTTGCCGGGCCACTGCGCAATGACGTTAGCGCGTCTCCTCATTTTTCACTTGCGCAAAGGAACTGCTGGTCGGTCGACGTTCATGAATATTGCATGAATATCGAAGTCTCCCGTGACAGAAAAGGTCACACAGGAAAAAGAGAAGAGAGGTGTTGAGGGAAATAAACGCTCAAACGTGGGTGAAAAGCGAGACTTTAATGGGTTTCCGAGAAGTGTAGGAATGGAATTTATACATGAACAAGACAGATAATTTTTTTTTTCTTTTCGTCCGCACTTTACTGTTAAATGCAAGTTAAAGTGGGGCCCGTGTTCGGACAGCTAAAGCATTTTTCGGTGTCGAAGAGAAGCTGTGGACATTTGAGAGGAAAATATTGATTCAACTTTAGGTCTGAGGCTGGTGAAAAGAAGGAAGTTAGCTCTAATGAGATGCACGTGGCTCGTAGTTGGTGAACCTGGCCTGAACCTGAAAGCTAGCATCGCTGCAGCTGTAGAAGATACGGAGCAGTTCATCGAAGCTGAACCATGCAAATTACATCGCTTAACTTCACTCCGGCCCGCACTTGAGTGATTTGAGACTGGTTTGAAATACGTTTTCCGGTCTAACGTCCAAAAACAGCTCAAGCTTTGAGGTACGTCGCAGTGGAGTACTTTAAGATTTCTACCACCTCGATTTCTGTAACGTGCACTAACATCCCAGAGCACACGGGCGCCTTGCTTTTCTCCTCCATCGAAAAGCAGCCGTCGCGGCTGTGATTGGATTCCACCCCTAAGCACAGCAGTGTGGCGCCCTAACCACGGCAACAGCCCGGCGGGGCGACTGAAGAACGACACGCTTTGCACCATTTATTTATTTATTTATTTAATACCAGCTTAATCAACGTGAGCCGTGTAGTATAAATAACTCCCATTTTGCGAAAGCAGAATCTGGATCCACACGACCACAATATATTTTATCTTACTAAGCGTTAATTACTGTGAAAGGCCGTATAACAGAAGAAAAATAAATTTGCTCACGATCCTTCTGTCAGAATGTTGCTATCTGTAAAGCATCTGAATTCTGAAGTACACCAAACTGCATAAAGATATGTTTCTCAACGACATCATTTGCCGAAATTGTAGTTTTCAAATGGTTCCTGTCAACTCTGACTTAATTCATCTAAGCCGGCATATACAAAGCAAAATCAGTATTAGTGGATGAGACCGATTCGTTTCTTTGTTGTTGTTCTTGTCGCATCTTCTCTGCCGCCTTTCGCCGTCGCTTCGCAAGTCTCTCTTCTTGCTCTTCGCGAATTTCCATTACTCGTTTCGCTCTGTCAGCTTCATTTTTTCCATGTGCCGCATCTTCACGAAGACCGATGTCGGCAGGATAATTAGATTAGGTTTTTAGTTGAGCGTAGCTAACTCTAGCACTAAACGTTGTTACTGATTCTCAGTGCATATATATACCTTCGCGAGTCAGTAGCTGCTTCACGGCTTATATCCCGACCCCACTGCAGCGCAGCCCCTGTAGAGCACCGCACATGCACAGTGAGGCGCATAGCTAAGTGACGACGTCACGCGAGGCGTTCCGCGGAGACTAACGATAGGTACTGGCACCAATGAAGTTTGTAAGGTGTATGAAGAAGAAAAGAATTGGAGCGCCGCCCGCTCTGTGCACAGCGCATGTGATAAAACGGGCGGCAAAAATGCCGCACGATGCTAGGCACACGGTTGAAGGTCGGCTCTAGGTCAGACTGCGGCGTACGGGAAACGCGTTGCAGCTAGACTAGTGAAGCTTAGCTTCAAGAAAAACAAAGAACCCTGTGGCAACTATTTTATTGAGCTTGCAGGAATCATCCCATCCAGCACTACGTACCAAGGTTTTAAAGGAAGCTGATATGGCGAGCTGGCAGACATATCAAAACTAATCAAGAACCACAAGGTGCCCGAAATAAGGAAGCGTAACATGGAAGCGTAACGTGTGACATGGTCCATACGGTCACGAAGAGTCGGACACGACTTAACGACTGAACTGAACATGGTGAAAACTGAGCATGCTCTAAACAACTGCCGTAGCCTAATGCAAGAAAACTAGGCATACGCAAAAATCAGCTGTATGCACTCATGGACAGGGCAGGCATTGTGATTACCAATGTGAGCAAGACAATCAAATTAGCCGACTTCTACGCAGAGCTATGAAGTAGCCGAAGTAGTAAGGGCAATAATGAGATTGGCAGTACTAAAAACCAGTCAGGAGCTATGAAATGGGGGAAAGCAGCTGAGGAGGGTATGGTAAATAGTCGTTGAGGGACAAGGGGATATAGTGCTAGAAAAACTTTCCACTCTGTATACGCAATGCCTGGTGACATCGAAGGTTCCGAAGCAATAAAAGAACGTTAAGATAATATTATATCATAAAAAAGGGCACTTTCAACTTTCAAAATAACGGACCAATCAGCTTACTGACCATTACGTGAAAAATAGCTACAAAGGTAATTGCTAATTGGATTACGGTAATCTCACACTGACATCAATCAACCAAAGGATCAGGCAGGTTTTCAAAAAAGATACTTTACCCTTGATCATATCCATACTATCAACCAGGTGATAGAAAAGTGAACGTGATATAACCATCCCCTATATATAGCATTAATTGACTAGGAGAACGCGTTTGACTCGGTGGAAATCTAAGCAGTAATGCAGGCTTTACGAAGTCCCGATGTAGATGAGCCATATGTGAACGTACTGGAAGACATCTGTAGCGGCTGCAGGGAAACAATAGTTCTGTATAAAGAAAGTAATAAATTTTCAATTAAGAAAGTGTTAGGTAACAAGACACAATCTCCTCAGTGCTATTTACAGCTTGCTTAAAGGGTGTAATCAGAGGCATGACATGGTAGCAGTTAGCTATCAGGGCCGATGGCGAATATCTCAGAATCTGCGATTCGCTGATGACATTGCCTTGATAAGTAACTCAGAGGACAAACTGCAACAAATTATTAATAGCCTGGACAGGAGACGCAGAACGGCAGGCCTGAGGATTAATATGCTGAAAACTTAGATAATGTTGAACAGCCCGGAAAAGGAAGAGCAGTTCGAAATAGGCTGTGAAGAGCTAGAAGTGGTAGGTAGATATGCATATTAGGACAGGTAGTAACCGCAGATCCCGGCCACGAAAGAAATATTAATCAGGAGAATAAGATTGAAATGGAGCGCATTTGGGAAGCACTCCCAGGCTGTGACCCCCAACTCACCGCTATCGGTCAAGGGGAGATCTAATAACAATTGTATCTTACCTGCGTTCACTTATGGGGCTTAAACGTGGAGGCTAATGAAAAGGGTTCTACTTGAGGACAACGCAGAGGGCTATGGTAAAAAAAAATGGTAGGAGTAACGTTAAGAGCTAGGAAGCATGCAGAGTGGTTCAGAGCAATAACTCGAGTTAATAATATTCTAGTCGAAATTAAGAAGGAATAGGCATGGGCAGGACGTGTGCGAGAAGTTAACCGATTGTCACTAAGTCTAACCAATTGGATTGCAAGGAGAGAAAAGCGTAGCAGGGCAGGCCGAAAGTTAGGTGGGCGGATGAGGACGTTCGCAGGGACCAAGTGATGCAGTTAGCACAGGACCGGACTAATTGGAGTATAATAAGAGAGACCTTCGACTTGCAAGGAATATCGTACGGCTGATGATGATTATGATGATGACGATGATGATGTAGCGAGACGTCCTCGTACGCAGCCATCCACATCGCCTGCACAAAAATATGTGTTCATCTAGCCCGCTTCACTAATCTTTCTTCGCGTCAGCACTTGAATATTCACTTCTCGTGCATCGTAGTTTCGGCTGTAATTGCCTAAGCACCTAGCAAAACATAAAAAATGAAGGAACTTTTGTGGCACGCGCATGAGTATTGAATTTTATGAAAATGGAATAGTTTTTGCAAGCCGAATCCTCTGAAGCCTCCTAAGCGTGGCTACCGAGTTTTTGGAACCAAAGTCTGAAAAGACTGAAAATTATCGTAGTGCTCGTGTTAACAATGGCGCGTTGTTTCCATACTAGCCGGATCATCGGGCAGAAGCAGTTTTTTGTTTTGTTTTTTTAACGAAACAAAGTTAAAGCCGGCATGACAGCGCTGGTTTCACATAAAACTAGATCAATTGATCTTGCTCTCAATTATATATTTGCTTCTTTAACTGTAATAGCTGTAATTTATGTCTAGTGTGAGCCTCACCCCTGCTGCGGAAAAGTAATCCTTAAGACAATGTGGTCTGTGTTCACAGGTACCTAGTTTTTATTGAGTTTTAACAATGTCGGTAAATTGTTGACGTGAATATACACAAAACACAATAGTATTGATTTAGTAATATCGATGAAGTACTCCTTATCATATTAACCTACTTTAACGGACTATTGGGGAAACACGCCCCACAGGAAACCCAACTGTGCGTAGAATTTCCTCTGCCAAGTCTTGTATCTCGCGGTTTTCCGATTGCCTGGCATAGAAGAGCGACTGGAAGCCCAGGAATGGAGCCAGCAACTAGGAAACCTCCACCATGGCTGCCGAATGTTATTTGGGCGAACTGCATAAAGCGACCGTCTGCTGTAGTTTCAGACACCTAGGTGTACCGTGTACATTTAACGTTGTGATTTAAAGCTTCTATCGGGCGTGTATGCCGGGTGTTATAACTACCATATTACATTATTTCGTGCTATAAAATATACGATTCTTCAGGAAATCTGTCCGACGTACCTGGTACTATATTTGACTCTTTTATAAATGTAAAGTTAACTTCCACTGAAATACCAATTTTAGTGGTTTGGTTGGGGGTGCAATCCACACCTGAGCACCTAATTGGCTTCTGTGCAATGCCGCCCCTGCCAATTTAGGAGCACAGCAACAGGAGGCAGGCCATTGTAATATCAATCAGCATATAAAGATGTGGCACTTCCATGTTTCTCTCTAATGCAGGATCCGCAGTGCTATCTTCATCATCGCGGGCTCCAACGTGTGTCTTCGTGTTATATAGTGTGCCAAAATAAGTAAGGGAAATAGTTCGCTCAGGCCTAATTTGGTGGCAGGACCAGAACATTTTATAGCATTCAAAGCAACCCGCCAGCGTTATCCAAGCGTCGATAATTAAAAAAATGCAAAGGTTGATCAAAATAAACCTGCCGGCCCGTTCTTTTATTAGGCTTTGTTTATTCTATTCACCGACTTCTTGTGCAAACTTGTAATAATTCGGGTTTTCCCGTTTCTTCTCCCTGGCTACACGTTTCATCACAACCATTCATTTCTCTCCTGTCTCCTGTATTTCTGGCCAGAAATCGTTTTCGTTGCAGCACCTCTATGTCTTTGCGAACGAAGGTCAATGCCGTCAGAGCACCCAAGACAGGCTCTTGCAAAAAAAAAAAAAAAAAAAAACGTTTGTCTCTTCCTTAATATATTCGCGACAATCAGCAGCAAGCAGCTGTTCTCACACATTTCCCATTCCCTGCCAACTGGCCTAATGCTACGAGCTAGCCACCTTCAAAGGCATGGTTCTCCAGGAAATCTGTTATCCGCGTTTTGACTGTCAGTTATAGCAGACGGCGGTGACAGCAAAAAAAAAAAAGCATATTGAAAATACCAGTGGCTTAGCTCAGCTGTGCCAGGATATACGTAGCGAGCGATAGCTTTCCCTGGCTGAGTTTGTTGCGGTAATTCCTGTTTAACAATGAGAGACAGCTTACTTTATGCGGTAGGGGGCACTTGGACGATTAAAGTGCAATGAGGCGAAAGCGTCTGTTGCGCGGTGGTCTGAAGCCCTCCATTACGGCTACTCTTTCTGTCTATTGTCAATTCTACCCTTCCTCCTTTTCCTTAGGACTCGGTTAAGGCGTCCGCGAATTGTGAGAGATACGTCCCTTTTCTATACTGTAAACCAATTTGAAACGCCGCTGATGCCTGCTTCACAGAGTCTTCTTCTATATGCTGTGTGGTGCGGCGTTCAAGGAAGCGCCAAATGAATGACGCCGCCCGATCCCCTGGTGACGTCATCATCAGTCGTGACGTTATGACGGGGTGTAACGTCATTATGACATCAATTCTGGTTATTTGACGTCTCTGGGACGTCGTCACCATGTGATGCCGTGACGTCTCTGGGACGTCATGATGACGCCACCATGTGATGCCGTGTAATGGCCATTTAGTACTAGTTAGTCATTATTTAGTACTGATTAATGACTACTTAGCCATCAGTCATTACTACTACACCACTGGTGTAGCTCGCCAGATTTGATGTAGAAGCGGTGCGACCACGGCTCGGACACCGCTGCGGCGTGGCCAAAACTACAGCGAAAATGCGATTCGATGGCTAATGTAGCTGTAGCTACAAAAATGACGCACGCGTTTGCCGAAAAGTAGTTGGTTGGCAGGCCACACAGCGGAGCGCTGATCGACTGGCATATCACCACAGTCATGAAATCACATGATATTGCGCGAGTTAACGGCCATGCCAAGGACTAGAGTACAGTCACCATACCTTAGTCCAGGCAGGAAAGTTTGTCCGATTTGGTCAATGCAGAAATTTATATTTATGGTGCGTGATTTTGCACATCACGCTCACGAAGGCATGATTTTGAGTTTAGTGTGACAGCAGAGTCACAATAACAGAATAGTGTTTAAGCCAGTAACAAAGTGCATGTACAGGATCGCGTACTTCTAGCTATAACGCAGTCACGGCTTCCAAAGCGTCCTTTGCGTATGCGATGTGGCCACGCAATAATACTATCTAGAAGGGTAATGAAATTCAACCACCTCACGGTGCCTCAACGCTTTTATTGCTTTGCTTGTTTATGCGCATGCGTCGAACGCAATGTTGCTTTGAAAACATTTATCGTGTTCTGGATAAAAGTGAATGATGTAGAAGCAGCAGAAAGCAGCCATTATTGCTTCCACTCATATCCTTCGAGGCAAAGCTTAGGTGTTCTCTTAACAGCTTGCACATTGGTTCCCATGAAAAGCCGAAATACCCTGTCGCTGTGTTGCTGACAAGGAATTAGTTGGCCAGACGCGGGCAAAGATGACAATATGTCGGAGTGCCTTAACACTAGGAAGCATTGTGTGCCTTATTTTGAGATTGTAACGCAAAAGACAAAGAATAGGGACAGAAGAATACTTTCGGAGCCGGCAGCGAACAAAATACTCTGCTCCCGACAAACCTGGCCTTGACTTCTTGTTCAGTGTATATGCTCGCGAGTCATAGATTGGGACACCAGCGCATAATCATTTCTTCTAGTAGCGATGCCAAGAGCTCCGGTCTTAGATTTTGTATCGTTTGTTCTTTTTTTCAACAAAAACAGCCCGTTCAACACCTGTTACACAGCTGCAACTTAGCCGGGCAGAGAACCCCAGTCGGAAAATTTCTTATAATGGCTTTAGTTAGCGTACCGTGAGCTATTTATAATTAGCAACAGCGATCAACCAGAGAAATTGTAAAAAATTGAAGGAAACAGGTATGCGCCGTGCCAAGCGGGATCTTCGTCGTGAAGGCAGGAGAAATAGATCTTTAGGTGCGCAGTTACGTAATGGTGGCGTGCAGTTTAGAAACGGTGATATTTGCGGCGTGATATTGCAAAAGACACGTCGAGTTGGTAACCAAACATAGCAAACAAGACCCGGATTAAGTTTTTCTGTTATCTCTGAACAACTCATGGCCAAAGTTAAAGTATAAAAAGAATTAGAACATGTCTGCGTCGTACTTTCATCAAAAAGACGGCGCTTATTGGTGGAGGTATACACATTTTGTGGTCGGAACTCACGGAAACCATCTGTTATCGATCAGAGAAATAAGGCTATAATTTCGGATAACTACAAAAGTAAAACCTTTCTTAAGCTCGTCAAATATAATTATGCCTTCGTAATCAGTCAGACAAAGAGTGCTTCCGCTTCTGCTCAAATCTTTCCGCGCTGTTACGTAAGAGGCGAAACAATGACACAAAACGTTGATCACACGTGGGCTTTGTTCGGCCCTCATCGAAATCCGCTTCCTACCTCAGCGTTATATAGGGCTGCTTGCATAACCATGATAGCGTGCCATGCTTCTGCACTGCGATGCGCAAAGGCCTTTCACGCATATCGGAGAAATGAGGCGTTATGAGATTAGCGCGCGCTCACAACACCGTTCTCCACGTGGCTAGCCTCTCTCCGGCAGGTGCGCTGCTTCGCGTGTTTAATCCGAGAAGGCGAGAAACTTGTCATCGTCTTAATCGCAGTTGTGCCGATCAAGGGAAGATCGGCGGAGGTGCGCTTACACGGAGCACTGGGTGTTCAGTAGATCAGAAGCCCAAATTAATTAGAGCCTTGCTACAGGAAAGCGACGGTGAGCTGTTCACGTAGCTCCACGTGCGAGTTATATCGTGGCCGCACTTCGGTGCACAATAAAGTTTTCGTCAAATACATAGATCAGAAAGGATTTGCTTTTAATCCGTGTTCCATCCAAGCGGAAGCCTCAACTTCCGAATAGCACGAGATTTTCTCGCTCCTTCAAGACCATAAAAGGCGCGCAATGCATAATCAACATCGCCTCGTGGAACAGGAGCAAATTTCTATAATTCTCTGCTTCCGATAAAAGTGCTAAACTGAACACCTTATTATGAATGACGCATTAGTCGTTTCGGCACTTTTTATTTTTTTTTTAATCTTTCTTACGCAGTGGGACATCCTTCGTATTCAGCAAGACGAATCTGCCTACAGAAAACCTAACCTAAGACTGAAGCTGTTTTTACAGAAACACAATCGTTAAACAATCAATATTCTAGAAACTAATCGCTGCAAAACATGCCCACAGAGAAGTTGTTGATATCTGTTCTGTGGCTCTTCTTTGTGCATAAAAAATATAGTAAAAGGGTGCAGCCCAGAATAAACACACTGGAACGTCGGTCCACCAGAATGCCGCCACACCAATAACATATTGTTTTGGAAGTCTTGGTTTTCTTTTCAACAAGACTAAAAGCCTTCCTTAAAAAGCCGCTCTTCTTGAAAATTCTCCGCGCTACAGCGCGACAATCAACGACGGTAAAAAATATAATTTTTACAAGAATCCAATTACGTTCGGTCATTTTGCTTGAGATTAATTCGGCAAACGTTTTGTGAGAGCGAAACGTGTGCACATTTCTCGAGTTTGATGCTACGTTTGAGATTTGCGTGTGCGCCGCACCATCAAGAACCGCGCAAATAACCAAATCTGCCTGTTTCGGTGTAAGCCACTACCGTTTTCTACGCGGTCATCGCCTTCAAACCTTACGTCTTTCTGTAGAGGTCCGCGCATTAAGTAGATTGCAATGACAATAACGACAGTCACGCTACTCAGCAACTCATAATCAGGTTTTTATTCTTGAGGTGAAAGGGAGTGGGAGGATGTCAGGTTGTTATTTTGTTGAGAGTTTTGCACTTGGCTGACACTCGGCCAAACCCAACTTTAGTTTTGTAACACGAGGCAATAAAAAACGTAGATCGTTGCCAGTTATGAGCGGAGCATGGAGTAGCGATTCATGACGTCATCCAAAATAGCTGTGTGAATTAGCGGCCTCTACGCTCCAGCACCCTGTAATTTATTAATTGCTCCTGTGGGTGCCCTAATATCAAGAACAATATTCACTCTCCTCTTCAATAGATATTTCACTCCTTTATTGCTTACCGCTGTTAGGGGAATCAAAAATACATTGGCCTCTAATTAAGAGGATGGCAAGCGATGCATTGGGCTCACATAACCTAAAGGAATCAAATAAATTAAATCTTTATTTCACGCTCTGCGGGAACATGCGTGTTGGGAAAAGAAGTTTCTGTTGTCAGCAGTTTAACGAGTTCTCCTCCCTCGTCAAGTACAAGAACAAGAGCCGTCTAAAGAAGTATCCACAAAATCTGCCTTTGAACCGTAATACATATTCGCTCTGTCCTCTGCGTGTAGAAGAGTATATAGAAAAACAATTCATAGAACCAAAACTCTATTACATGAGTTAAGAAAAACAAGCTTAGGCTGAACAAACAAAATACAAAGAACCGATAACAACGAACGTCAATTGCAATGTGTGTGTCAGCTATTTCACTTGTACAAAAATAATTTATGAAACTCTTGAGCAGAGAGGGTTGTTACATTAGTACAAATAGAATGGATGTAGCTGAGTCTTGTTAAACGTAAATAGTGCAACAATGCATCGCCGTAGTTTTTTCTGTATGAACCAACCTTCCAATATTCTAGACCTCGTGTCAGATATGTACATGAATTTAGGCCGATGTCTGCTAATCGTAGCATAAATTTTGTTATACTTTAGTTTCACTTCTCAGTACTGTGCGTAAGAAATACCTGTAGAAATTGTTTATTTTAATTAAAGCAAACTTTTGAAGCACAGGAGCTGCAGGATGGTCTGTCGCTAAGCCAAGGAGGTAGGCCAAAAGTGTGCGCCTTGAAAAAGTATGTTGACTGGGAAAAAACCCGCTCCTAGATATTTCGCTAGAGTAGGAAAGAGACCTCTGCGAGCAATAATAAATATGGCCCTTTAAAAGGTACAAATCCACACTCGTCACTCATCATGTACTGAACATTACTGCTTTACGTCTCTTGGTAACCAATATCGCCAAATCAAAACTATTGTTTAGAATTTCTTGATGGGCTAACCTTTATTCAGTGGATAGAAGCCGATTTCGTTTGCCCAATAGTGAAGTGCCTCGCCCCACTGAACAATTTCTGTCTTTCGGCTTTACTCCAGTCTTTGTAGTGGCAACCTTTAAGAACGGGCAAAATAAGCACTAGGCACACACATGTTTTCGTATCTCATGACCATGCCCCGCAAAAAACACTTGATATTCGTTGCACGCACACGAATAGGATTGCCTTAGACAGTGCCACGTTCCATTAGACACCTCACTGTAGCACTAAGCTCAATGCGTTTGCATTCCCACGTCTCCGCATTGTCTTCTCGCGCTCGCTCGTATCGCACACGAATTTCTCGAGGTTTCTCGTTTGCGTGTGCTTTCATCTATGCAGGTCACGCCAAAGACATAAGACGTATAAGGGCATAAGCGAGACGTGATTACAGTAGTGGCAAAGGCATTCACGCTCGCTGGTCGAAAAGAAGGACGCTCACTCGAAGAGCTTAACATTTTTCCCCAATAGTGCTACAGAACCCTTCGCCCCGTAGACATAGGCGGATGGTAGCGGCTGCACAAATGTTTCCAATATAGTATTCACACACGCTTCAGTATAGGTACCGGATTATTTTCATTAAAAGTACAGATTTTCTTGCAAAACTGAACTGGTAATTTGTCGAAAAGAGACTTCGATGCGCTTACTCATACACGCATTCTCACAAAAATATCGCTGCCCTGAGAAAGAGCAAATGGCGCACGTTTTCTTCGTTATGTCACTAAGCGCTCTTAATATTTTAACTAATGGACTCAACAAAAGGCAACACAGACATATTTTCATTTGCGTTTACAGATTGAATGTTTGTCTTGATGTTCGAACGATCCGGTAAGACTAATTGGATTGAAATTGCGCCTGTTACTCCTGCCTTCCATGTACGGGTATGTTGCGGAACTATATGAATTGTCAGCGCTACTTTCCACCACATATAGAGGAAGGATATGCCCATTCTGCTGTAACGAATGGTTGTAGTTTCATTAAAAGTCAAAAGAGAAGTTTTCCAGGCAGGAGCACACTTGGCAATACAGACCGAAAAAGGCAGATAGTACCGTCAAGCGGTGGTGCACCACTTTTTGTTTTTCTTTCCCATCTTAAGTTTTCTTTACCAGTGAAGAAAATTGGATAAACAATTTAACTGATAATAAAGTAAGAGCATTAGTCACTGAATTGTGAACACAACAGGCTATGATGGTATGAAAAGCCACGAAGCGTGAAGCCTGTCGTGCGTATGCATGGCTATAAAATTAATCTCACAGTCAGTCATTCTAATGAATGTGAACTGATAATGGAAGCCTCGTTCCTAGTTCAAAGCCTATGTCCCCCGACTGAAATAAAACTTTCTGTGAACCGAACTCCTGCGCGTAGCATGATACAGTTTAATGGTTGTCACCAATAGTTTATAAAATGGTTGACAGCCGACATGCACCAGTTCGCTCCCGAATGCAAGGAAGCAGTTCGTACCAGATGTGGGAATATGGCCCAAATTTGCGTTGTTAAATCTGAACTATTCATGACCTTACAACTGCAGCATACAGTCACACTTTGTATAGATAGAGGTATTTTCTAAAGGCCCCAATACACTTGACAGGCTCATTATTCATACATGCATAGGTTCCTTCGCCGTGCTCCATAGTTTCCAATCCGGCCAAAAGGTTTTTCTTCGAATGGTACAAAGACTAAATGGTTAATGGGCAGCCACACATACAGAAATAAATGCACAGCTCTGAAATTCACCCAAAACCTCTACACGGGTCTTATGCGAAATGAATGGAGAGACTATGTTCTCTCGAATCTTTGCTTTTGCATATCCTTCCATTTCGAGTATTTCCATCCCAGGCGAAGTAGGGTGAATAAGTGCTACGGGTGAAACATGAAAGCGGCACGTGCTGCGTTTTGCGTGGTTTTTATTGTGGTTAAATGTTTGTTTGGTTTCATTCGTCAAAAACCCTTTGAAGGCTGCAATCCCATATGGCTAAAACACCCCGCGCTGTCGCTTTAGAGCTATATCCACTTGCGTGCAGGTATATTGGTAATCGGATCAGCCGGAGAAGTTTGCGAAATCAGTGATAAAAATGAATTTGTGCTTGCGAAGAATCAATGTCTGGCTTACTTCCTACCTCGTATTTTATTATTGAGCAGAAACCTATCCCCATAAGATTTTCGCGTTGGTTTTCAGATGGGCACTGACCCTTTATTTCGAACCGCAATTATTGCACGTGCCTTTCAATGTTGAGGCATATCATATGTAGCGCTGGGGCTCTCGAACACTGTATCCTCGCTTCGAAAATATTATGTCTAGAAAGTTGTAAAAACTAACACGTGTTCAAAAGAAACGTTATTTAATCCCCTTTAATTTACAGGGGTGCAGGTAGCATAAAACGAAAAATTAAGCTATCACGCAAGGATAGTCTCCTGGTTTCATGGTGCAAGGGACGCCTGAGTACGCTGGAGTGCTTTGTTCTCAGTTGCCAATTAGTTTGCCTTTCTATTAAGTAGCAGATGAGAGTAACAAAGTAATGGTATTATTATTTTGTTCCGCTAAAGAATATTTTTTTCAGGTTTTATGTGACACGTTAAAATCTGATTATCCATAGGAATGGTGAGTGCGTTTTCAATGAGGGCCGAAAAATGCAATATTCGCCAGTGCGGCAGCAGTGCAATTTTGCGGTTTTCTCGAATTACTATACAATCTTCAATTAGAATGACGTATTTCACTTTTACGTGGTCCTAGCAAACTAGCAGTTTTTGAACTAACTCGCCGATCTCCATAAACAAGAATACGTATACGCTCATCGCCATAAACTGCCATGGAAAGTTCCCGTCACGCACACAGGTTATGGCCGCCAATGCATTGAATACACACTCCCCCACACTTTCAATGACTTTGCAAAGCAACACATAGACATTACGGCATTTAACAAAGATGACATAAAGCAGTTGTTTATTAACGAGCGTTAGTGTAACTAGATGCTTCTTTTTACTTTCCTTTTCACTGCTATTTTCGCTTTTCCCTCTTAATTGGTACAATTCCTTGGAAATCTAACAAAAATCTGAAATGTTACAGCGGCGTCATTATTGTCAGGATGGTTGCAGCTTTGCTAAGCTGCTATTGTGCAGCTTTTTCTCCTATCGCTTTTTTTAGCCATGCATAATTTATTGCGACGAAAATAAATTGATTGGTAGATACTTGGGCTTGTTGGTACATGATCGAAGGGAACAAAATGTAGCGCACCAAGACAAGGACAGAGAAAGAAGAC
>JAJIZL010020033.1:375547-401599 GCA_023969395.1 Amblyomma maculatum | reverse complement strand
ATAAATAAATAAATAAATAAATAAATAAATAAATAAATAAATAAATAGATTGTATTATTATAGCACGTTGGAAGCGTCCTACTCTAAATGAACGTAAGATGCATATAAAAGAAAACAAATATGTTGTTCTGTCGTAAATGTTAGGAGTTCTGTCGTCCTGAAGTACTCACCTGTAGTAATGCAGGTTTTTTTCTGTATTCTGCTGTTCTGTAGTACTTTTGTATTGTAGCTACAGCCACATTTGCTGTCAGCACAGGAATTACAGTTTTCCCATCAGGTTGACTGTCAAAAACCACACAAAAATTCGGTTCTAACCACAAAATATTTTCTGTAGTAATTTTCTGGACCCTCACCCGACGTCCTTTATCATATGCATACCATTTCAAACCTCTTCAAGGCTTTCAAACGCTGTGTTACGCAGCACGTAAATGCCGTGTAGGCAAGTTTGTTTTATATTTCTTGTTGAAAACGAAACATCCACTTTAACATTCAGCACCGGGCGCCTCCATGCTAAAGTGTAGGCCTGCTACTGGGCATTAGAGGAGAATACCGAATTCGAGGTCGGCGGAGATGAAGGGTAGATTCCCAGTGCTGCCACCAGGTGAAAGCATTAAAATCTGTGAATGCTATCCGAGTGTACCGGAGCATGGCAGATGTCATCAGTATGGCAATGGTGCACTAATAACGCTAAACCTGCCGTAGCTCGGCATCCCTGCTGTAATTTTTAAAAAATAAACAAATGATCACTGACGACGATGCATTTATGGCAAGGCAGATTAGACGTTCTTAACTATTTTTTATGAAGTGTAATACCAGCTAACGATGCTCGATTGGCGAATGAATAGAAGGCGCTTATGTTTTTTAAGAGCACATACACCTTGCACAAAGAGTGGCTTGAACGTTTTTTACTGTTTCTTCAATCATAATTATTTTTACGTGAGGATATGAACCGCTAAGAGACGATCGAGTCTACAAAATAACTGGTTCCTTCCAAAATGTTGCTCGTGTTCTGTTAATTTTATGTAATGTCTTTGTAAATTTCCATGCATATCTTATTTCTGTACGTGCACGTACTTTCCGATTTTCGAATATATAGTTTTATTTCAGTTTTTCGATTACTGCTCGACAGCGTCTAAAAAGCTGATCATTCAAGAACTAGGGCTGATAAAAAAACGCGCGCATTATGAATGTCTCATTAATGCTTTATACTGAAAAAAATGAGGAAGTTTCGAAGGACAAGCCGGCGTTTGTGATTATGTCTGCTGTTTACACCCTACCGTTGTCACACAGTAGATATCGACTTCTGCTGATGAGTTCCAAGTAACGGGTTAGGCAATAGTTTCGGATGGGTCATCAAGCTACTGATATGCATCCACATATTGGTGGTCTTTATGAAAATTCAACTTTTTTTTAAAATCTTACACAAAACTATTCAGCCCGGCCAAAGCAGATGACTTAGCCGGCAGTATAATGAAGTCAATAAATTTCCATAAAAACACATATTCATTGTATGATTTAAAAGCGTTCTGGAAGTATTAACTACCACTGCAACTGGACTAAGCTCTAAAAACAAAAACCTGTATCAAGAATGAATTACCTCAAGTGACAGTTACTGACACATCACCGCATTGAAAAAGTAAACTTATGCATAAAAGCAAAGGTCTGCCTTCGTTAGGTTGAAGTAGCCGCTGTTATATTTGTCGCTACAATCGAAACACTGGACTATTTTCTTCGTCAGCTGCAGAAAACGCCTTTAGACGTTAAGTTAGTTTCCGGTACCGATAGTTAAATATAAATAGGGCGTGGGTTTCTCCGTTGTTCTCTTAATGCAGAGGAGCGTTCCCCATTGTATTGATCATGTCGGATGTACTCTTGGAAGCAACAAAAACAATCGCTGCCGTGAAGCTCGATGGCAATAATAACTGCAGTCGATGTCGGCTTAGCCTCTCCGCCGTATGGAATGACCAGTTCTACGAAAGTGGTGCAAGCGTTTTTGTTTTTGTTCATGCCTCTCTGTGCTAAGTGTACAGTCCGATAAAATCGTTAGCCGCGATGTAAACGCGGAATAAAAAATTTTTTTTGCCGTCTGCATGGATACCTTCCGTGAAAAGGACATCAGTTAGGTACGGTTTCAGAGACGGCAAATTAATAAACAGCAAAGCTTCGAAGCAAGAGGAAAGTCGAATAGTTCGTTTCTAGACGGCATTTCTGCCATCAGAGACGAAGTCGTGATGCCAGAGCGAATTGGATGGAAAATGTGACACACTAAAAGAAAGTAACCAGATAACAAAGGCAATGGCACGACACTAATACAAAGCTTTTTTCCTGAAAAATAACAAGTTGGTGACAGATGGCTGAACTTCTGAAAATCGACGACTGTAAAGATACCGACATAGTGATTTATGAATGGTGCGGCGCATATTATGGGCTGATTTTGTAATATACAGGGCACTTCACGTAAATTGTGCCAAGGATAAAAAAAAAAAGCTAACGGGGCACCATGGATAGGTAACATGTCAGAAACACATTTCTCTCCATCGTGTGGAGTTCCTCAGAGTATGCCTCTATATTTCACATAATTGGATAATGATCTGAGGTGAGAAATAAAGCGTTCAATAGCGGGATTTCGGCAGCGTAAATGGAAGACCGTTGGAAGCTGAAGTTTATCCGCCTTGGGACAACTAGGTATGGTTTCAGCATGCAACTTCGCCCTTTCTGAATTGTGGTTGCTTGTGCAGTATTTATTGCCGTGACTGTGTCAAGCCACTTTCCGTATTGCCATTCTGTGCACAGAATATCTGTTATTGCAGGTAGACATTCTGGTATTCTGAAAAACGGCGTCGTGAAATTACTGTGCTTCTGAGCGGTGTCCTTCAAGCTAGATAGATTTGAACCATTGCAGCTATTTAACCGCTTTGGCAGAGACCTCACTGTGCTGGTCAGTTTTCCTTCAATCGAACGCGTGAAATGTAACCTATTCGAAGCCTACTATTCGATGGGTACTAAGGCATTTCGAGCTCTCCTCAGTCACTGCCTTCTATTGAAAGGAATTAGCTCCGTATCTCGTTTAATCTGTAATAGGTTTTCAATACTGCCCAATCGGAGTAGGTTAAATATTACTAGCAAAGCATTCAGCTTTATCCTACATGGTAACCGCGGTCACGATATTACAATGCATATGTCTTCCTAGAATCGACATCTGTGTGGAGGAGCGGAGAATATCGAACACGCTTTATTTCAAAAATTTGCGCTTCAAAATTAATTCCGACGAGTGCAAACATCTGACGTGAGATCAAAATAGTTATAGTTCGCTAGCCTTTATGTGCACCAGCAGCAGTAGTTAGCAATAGCATGTTATATCCTCTCCACTGAGGCAAATGGAGCATTATGTGCCCTAGGAATTAGCGTGTCCTAACAAGAAGCGGAGATAATAGTGGATAATAGATAGAAGTGGACATAATACGTTTGCTCTATCAAGATCACTTTCTTTTTGCTTAGCAGGAGTCTGAACAAAATAGACAGCTGATTTCTAGCTATGGTCATGCATAAAATGGTGGAGTTCAATGAAGGCTTGCGAAGAGGTGAAACTGCGCAATCAAGGCTACGTTGTTTACATTTGAGCTTTTTTGATAGCTTCACCGCTGCTACAAGCGTTTATGCTCAAGTACAGAACTTGCTATTCTTGCGCACATGAGAGAATGAAGAGAACGCCTTTACGGTGTAGAGGCCCTTGAATTTTGTTTCTAGGCAGTCGTTCAGAGCATGCGCTGTCCATCATAGAATGCATCCTTCTGTTGCATGGAGTGCAAAATCTCGCATACGCGTCGGTGGTAACTAAAAACGATTACTCCGTTAACGGGTTTCACGGGACCGCCATTGAGATGACTGAAGCTGACTCTAAATATACAAAAGTCACACAATGTGAGCAATTAAATTAACAGTGTTTGGCAATGAAACAGTGCGTGTTTTCGCCTCCGAAGTCATAGAAAGTGACATGTAAAATTCTGATTCACATGTTTTAAAAAACCAGGTATACGAAACATATTCATGTGCACCCACATTTTAGTAGATTGAATTCAGATACCTTGTTTTAGGCTTACTAAAGCTGCTCATTCTTTGCGTTTTTTTTATCAACTACCTTCTTGATGCGAATCACAAAGTTTAATTTTTGTTTACTTCGCTAGCATACTGAATATGTTATTTGAGTACAATTGTGCAACGTTCAGGGCAATAACATAGGACACTACGATAGATAAGATATGCAGATTTGATCCCGAAAACACAGCCATATATGGAAAGAATATTGATAAGGTGGACATTATTATCTCGTATATATTCACATTCAAATCCTCTCATGCTATTCTCTACAGCAGCACCCATTTAATAATTAGAGCAACATTCTAAAATAACTATATCGCTTTCACTTAAGCCTCCTTCAGTTTCCAAAAAAACCTCTTTTCACATTCTTCTTATATAAACGGCACTAGCTCACATTGATGTTTATTACTGCGTTCAGAGCGTTATGAAGGAATGTCTGGTGTCATTGATTGCACCGATCCCTCCTTGTTTTATCCGATGGAGAGGCACTTTAACAACAAACCCGTTTGTCGCCGAATGCTTTACTCATGTGCTTTTTTACAATAGATTAGGACGTTCTCACTCAAGAATTAGAATCCATTTTTACATTCTTATGACATCTGTAGGGAAATCATTTAGACGCACCATGACGCAACATTCGCAGCTAGAAATGAAATAAAAGTGAGAATTTGGGCATGATATAGAAAAAGAATTTTCGCCTGGCTTACAAAAATAAACTTCCCTGCTCTGAAGTGGCGTGCTTGACACCTAGTTCTTGCAGCGGGCTGGTTTTGCTACTCTCGCTGACATTTCCGCTCTCTAGTTCAAAGGTTGCAGTAGTCAGAACCCCTGCTACTTTCTGCAGCAGTTAGTTGCATTTCTTATGAGATCTTTCTGCAAAACGTCTAGAGAAAGAGATATTTTAGAGGAAGAATAAACTCGATATTCCCGTAAACAATGTGCCGCATCAAGCAGCGTTATTCTGTCACAGTATCAAAAGCGCTGAAGAGTTCATTCGACCCCAGCAAAGAAAGGGGAAATAGCTTGGTTGATAGACTTCATAGTCACCGCTTACATTGGCAATAGGGACGCCATAACGGGGACACCGGAAAGTTCTGTAGTCTTGGACTCTTTCATTGCCACTGACGTCCCACACTACACGTGTGCTTTTTTTTTTCGGAACTACAGAACTGCGGAAGCTGCGGTCGGTATCGAATCCGCGTATTTGGAACAAGCAGTCAGTTGCCCTTACCCTTGGGTCACAGCTGCAGGATGAGAACAAAAAGATTGGCAAAACCGTACGCTTCAATAGGAGGAAGAAGCGATTCCGTTGCTAAAATAAGTGCGGTGGTTCAACATCAGCACGGGAACAGCGATCATAAGCACACGTTACTTGTTGTACATAAGCTTGGAAAGTGTAGGAAGGCAGCCTCTTGACAAAATGAGTATGAAGTAGGTATTTGTAGGGAGCTGTTAACTTATAAACCTCGATTAATTGTCTCGCCTCATTTGGTTTTTGTTCCTTGCTCATCGTTGCTTTGTCGGAAGGGCTTCGCATAAAATTTACCCAGTTTTAACCATTAGTTCCTAAATAGGGCTATCATTATCATTAAAGCCGACCTCCCTCCGGCATGCATTCGAGTGGCACGGTCTCGTCACTTGCCCTCTCGGACATGTAGTGCAAGGGTAGGCTCACTCTAAATACCTACGAAAACACTAAGCATACTTTTAGCAGTGATGCAAAACAACGTGTCTCTTTATCCAATCCAAGAGAGAAAAAAATGCGTCTGCAGATTAGTGCTCGTTTGGTCACAATGCCCCCCAAACTAAAGGAAAATCATGTATAATTTAGACGGCTGAAAATGTGTCTGGGAGAGTTCAAATACGTAGCGGAGCAAAATGTTGGACCGGCAATGCAAGCACAGAACGTAGCCAATCTTCAGCTAAAGAGTGGTCGGGAAGAAAATTAGCATACAAACCGTCAGGAAACAGTGCGAGAAAGGCATTTATGAACAAGAGCATAAAAAAACGGTCCCTCTTTGCACTGATCGATCAGAAACTCCTCTTAATTGACGAATTTACAAAGCATTCATTCAAACATATAAAAAGAAACTCGCCTTTTTTCATCCAGATGAACCTGATGGAACCATTGGGGAAGCAAGCTGTGACGCTGATACAGCCTTACTCGTGATTTGTACTATATCTGGGGACAAAACAGCCAGAATGATCCCCGCTTCGTAGTCACCATTGTCGCTGACGAGCCCTTTACATAGAACGTGCCACTGAGCACTCGTTGAATACATCTTGTAACATAGCGCGCGCGCTCGCGCTCCCGGCTGCGCCTGCTGTCAGCTGGACCTTCGACCGGAGTCAGTGAAAGCCCGAGAGCTTACTACAAGAACTCCCTCAGCGATGCCGGTATGTCACGAGGGAGTCGGCAACGTGGAAAGAAAGGGTGCGAAGAAAGGAAGGGAGCTAGAACTCCACTCTCACTGCTCCCTTTCTCCCGCGTGCGCCCATTGGTCTCCGCGGTAAGAGAGGGGAATATCGAAAAGGGGAAAGACTCCAACGCTGCTTCGGGAAGTTACGCCGGCAGTCTGACGCTAGCGCAGCGTCTCGCCTGCTCTTTCTTCTTGAAGGGCCACATGATATGACATGGAAGACGACTTTAATTGTCCGTAACTGAGTTACTGATATGCCCTATGAAATTATTTCCCGCCAACGCATCGAAGCTATCTTCGGTTAAACTTCGGCAAAGCAGTTCTTAAAAACAAAAGAGCGTGTCGTTATATACTCAGCTGTTTACGGAATGCGAATTACTATGAAACGTTTTGTCCGCAATGACGTTGACCTATATTTTCTGTTCTTAAGAACGTCGCCTACACGATGGGGGACATAATTTGTAAGAGTTCGGTAGAAATTATTTTCTTGAATGTTATAAGATCTCCCCAGCTTAAGTGTACGGGCGTTTCAGCATCCATGTGTGTAAAATGAAAAACCTTCACTACGAAATATCAACACAAGAAATCTTGCTGTGCACTATTTAAAGGCCGGTTTTCGCTGAAATATTGCCGTCATGTTGAATAAAACTAGTGCTAGAGCATACACACCAAATGAAGCTTGCGGTGTAGTTGTTTATTAAATTTATCAAGTCCAGAAACTAAAAATTACCGAACTTTCACGGTAGGCTTAGAAGTCATTCCCAGGTATAATCTCAGCAAAAGCCTATCAGGCAGCCACAACATGCATTTTGAGATGCCTTCTGTGAGGCTGAAAAGGACGTGCTTAGGGTACCGAACAGCTGTTCTGAGCCGCAGTTATTGCTGTCGTAAGTTCCACACAATGCATTATCCGTCGCATTGATGGAGAGGCAGTCGTTTACAACACTCCTCTTCCCACGTTTCTACCATGATTCGTAATGCACTTAACCAATTTAGAAAGGCAGCAATTTGTTCATGAAGCGTGATTCGCGCCTACTTCCAATCTTTTCGGCCTGAAGAAAAAAGGTTAATGTTGAAAACACGAATTATTTCTTCAAATGGCAGCACGTAGGTAGGTTCTATAGGCATAAATTTTCCAATATCATAGTTACAGTAATATTTTCTAGTGAATAAAAAAATTAGGATATAAGCCAGGGGAACAACCATTTTTATACAAGTGAAAACGATGGATTTATTATTACATCTAAAGCGATATCTAAGGACCCGGTCGGGCTCGCAGAAAATATATCAAAGAATGGAGGCGATAGAATTTCACTTTGAAGTGTCGTGGGCTGTTCATGGCATAGACCTTAAAAGTAATCTCCAACACTTTTATTCCATGAATAAAGTGCCCTTATCGAAGGACGAATCTGAAGAGACAAAATTACGCCCCCTCTGAAGCCAAGAGGAAATCCTAAGTGCATAGAAACATGCAAACTGGATTACCTAGAGACGTGTTTTTAACGTCAATGCACAAAAGGTTGAATCTCTAATCAAGGAAAGTGGCTCAGAAAATTGCACTTCGAGAAAATCTATTTCCTAGTTTCTTCCAGGCAAGGTGAGCCTATCACACATTGAGGATTTGTTTCTGATGAAGAAATGTCACGCTACTTTGCATTTGATGTCGCCACTATATAATATGTGCCCCAGGCTTTTTTTTTCCCTCGCCAACATACTTTCCTTCTGACCGTTTCATAATGGAATTTATTTAAATGGACACTGCAGCACTTTTTGCAAAAATTGGGCTTTCAGCAGAAACCCATAGTTTTTCATGCCGCGAACTCGAATATGAGATTAAAATTAAGAAGAAGAAAGCAGAAGTAGCCTTGTTTCAGTAGAAATACGCAGCTCACGCGATGGCACTCGCCGCGGGTCCCGCCGCCGCCTGTGATGGCCCAAAACGTCACGTGACGACATTTTGAGGACTAGGGAAGCTGCCGATACGGCTCCTTCGCTGAACTGTGTGCTGATCCCAGCTCTCTGTGGCTTTGTAAATGTCATTATGGCATGCTATTTCCACACGAATGAAAATCGGGATTTTCACCGCATGTATCCGCACCAGATACGCCCACAAACGATGCAGCTTTTCCGTTGTGGGGAACGTAGGTTTGGCATGAATACTTGCTTTGGTTAGAGTAAGGCATTTTGAAAAGTAATGTGTGTCATTATTAGCAGAAACTACATGGTCCTCAGCGATACCTCGGCGCGCATATTCCAGGGAAGGAAGGACAGCGAACAATGCCCTAGCCGACTACCTCCGTCTAAGGACTACCGCCCCACCTGAAAGGTCATTGTTGTGAAATATGGACCCTGGGCTTGCTGTACCAAATCCTGCTTTGAGTGCAACTCGTGGTGCCTTTGGAAAACAAAGAATTTTATAAAAAGGGTGAAGCAGTGCACAGCTGCCGCCAGACAAATGAACAATAAGCGAAGCGCGGTTGCCGAGCTCAGCAATGCATACGAGGCATTGACGGGGTCATTGTGCTGGAGAGCAAGTCAAATGCGCGCAGAATGCTGCTCGAGTCACACGACATTTAGCAGACGTTGAAAGCCTTTCCTTTTTATCGTACTGTCACAATACACGTTTAGTGTATTGACGGCTGACGTATGTTGAAAGCCAAGCTTCAGCTCCTCCGCACCCATACCTTCATGAGAAAGCCGTGTTCCGAAATGTGTTTTCTTACAAGAGCTTCGTCGTTTTCATTTCTAATTTATCTGCATTCCCAAACAAGACAGGACTATGTAAAATTACGAGGCATCAACGGGTGCAAAATCACAACGCCACATATGAACAACTTCGATGATTGCTTGCTTGGGCACGCATCGACAGAAACCTCGCTCTGTGCGCTCCTTACCTGAATGCGCCTATACTCAGCTGAGCGGTACACTCCTTACATTCTAATAATGCTCCCGTAAGAATTCTACGACCTTCACAACCTAGCTGCGGCACAGCAGTGGGCTTTTCTTAATCATCTGCTAGCTCACTAAAATAATCCGCGCCGGCTGCTGAGGAGTTGTCCATGTTTAGCACAGGTGCCGTTGCGCGCAGCTTTCGCGCAAAAAAAAAAAAAAAGGAACACGAGACACGCGAATACAACCATGCGCCGATGCTGTCCGCCCCATCGCGAGATTGCACTTCTTGAACGGATAGCAATCAACGCTAAACGCAACGGTTCACATAGAAATGAGGCCTGAATAGTCGGAAAGTAATGGAACTACGAAGTAGGAGCCTTACCTCCCTTTTCTTTCTTTAATAAGCGCGGTTCTAGGCGTGGTGACAGTTCCGACTCTCTTGTGCAAGGAAATAGAAGGAACCGCGTCTTGGGTCAGCCTTGCGTTTTTGTCAAAGCCCTATAAAAATTGCATTAGGAACAAACCGCATGTAGTCACAATCACGAAAATGCTTCGAGTACAATGTTTCCTAATTGGTCGGCTTGATTTTATCTCTCTTCTCAGTAACGCCGCATTGCGTCGCGAGCTTTTAACACAATGGAAGATTACATCGTCGCGTCCACAGCTGTTAGTGCATCCAAACACATGCAGAGTTATGTTGTATAAAGTGCACAACACTAAGTTGACGTGTTTTGTATGTCCGCAATGCACGCACGACGATGAACAGCGCACGACGAAAGCCGTCGCGCTGAATGCCTCCGGCTCCTCAGAGTAACGTCATGACAGACGGAGAAGCGAGGTTTCATTCTCCGCTTTTCTCCTCTGTAGCAGTCGCTCGTGGGCGCGGGAAATTTGAATTGCGTGCTTTTATCCGGCGATTGCGCAGGTGTTTTATGCATAATCAAGAACATAACTTCACAGGCATGATCAAAAAATATTCTACTTCAAAAATTGCTGTATTGGCACATTGCAAAACCACTGCTCTGTCCCCCTAACTGTGTTCAAGGCCACTTCGATAGTTCGTGATTGCAGCATTTGAAAGCCGCCTCCAGGACATGAACCCGCGATATCTTTTAATTTCTCAGTCATTACGTTTAGTCGAGATTCATTTCGCGGAATGGACACTGATATCTTCAAAAAAAAAAGAAAAACATGGTGGGCTCAAAGATAATATAACAGCCATTGTCAGAGAGTTATATTTATCGGGGTTTCATAAAGCCTTTAGGTGTCTCCGTGCAGTTTTAATAGAAGCAAACATTTTCTTCTATTAAAACCCATGAGGCAAATTCACGCTGCATGCTGTGTAACGAGCAACTTTGAAGGATTCTGTTGTGTCCCCCACAATGAAACAAACGCCCGAAAAGACGACTGCCTGCCGTTCTGTAGCGAAAGGTTCACTGGCTAGATGCAGCGTGTTTCGAGTGCGCCACAGTTTGACCTTCAATCGACCTTGAGTCACGTGCTTACCGCCACGCGGCTTGCTCGCTGTCCGCTACTTATCATGCGTGGTGCACAAAGCAGGCAGCGCTACATTCTTCTGCTGCTACGTCGCACAGATGTTGTTTCTTCAGACAACTGTAGAAGGTCATTTGTAGTGATACGTACCACCGGTCTCCACGGAGATCCATGCGTGACGTCATCACTTAGTATGCGCCTCTCTGCGCATGCGCGGTGCTCTTCAGCGCCTGCTCTTTAGCGGCAAAATTAAGCCGTGGAGAAGCTTCTCCACGGAGAAGATGATGATGATGATGATGATGATGAAGCTTCTCATTTGCGAAGGCGTGTATATCTACTGAGAATGGCGGCGGTTCTGTAATGCTAAACAATGGATGAGGCAACAACACTTAGTGCGAGCGCTCGCTACGCTCACCTGCGAAGACTGTGAAAAGAGACTGGATAAGTGACGACGCAAAGAGGCGGAGAAGGTTCGAAAAGAACAACCGCGAAACAATTTGGTCTCATCCACGACTACTTTGTAAGCAATTTTTACGAAAGGGTGACAATATAGTTTACAGAAATAGCGAGGCGGGAGTGCGCACGAGCATAACCTGCGATGAAAGGGAGAAGGGTGTTGTGAGGTGTGGTTACGTTCCATTTGTTAGCTCCGACACTAGCCTAAAATTGCCTAGTATTGCTGCATCCTTCAGCCGAGAGTCGGAAGCTTACCGGAGACTAGTAAGTTTCTTTTCCATTTTAGCTCTCCCATATGCATTTTCCAGTCCGCTCATTTTCCGTCCCTTATAAATTATCGTTTTTAACGCGTTAACTCTTTCAAGTGACAACTCGTGCAATAAATTTACTGCTGCTCATTTTTTCTGGCAATGCGCGAAGTTTATTGAAGCTGTAGCATCACCATGAACATGAAATTGAAAATCATCCACGGCCACAACTCTGATAAAATACTGACCTATTTCGACTTTGTATCGAAGTAGCGAACCTGTTGCCAACATAAGGTTTGACTATATATGGGTCCCAAAAATATTTAGTCTTCCAATCATCTCTGAAACACGCCCAATCAATACACTAAATTATGAAAAAAAAAACGCCTATTGTTGGCACGACCAGAAAAAGACTCAACTTTTTGTGGTCAATATTTTTTATGTTTTTTCCTGGGTGAAGCAATTTAAAGTTGATTCATGAACTTCGTGACGCTATGTGTGATGTGGTATGATAACAGTTGGAGGCCAGCTCAAACCTGTTAAATTTTTCAACACCATTGGGATTGCACAGCGCTATATGCAAATATACATTTGGTTTCGATAAGTAACAAATAGAAATATTGATTTTCTTAGACTAATTAAAAGTCACCCCCCCCCTCCCCCTCCTTCCCCCGCCTTGGTGGTGCAGGGGTTAGGGCACTCGACGGCTGAACCAAGGACGCGGAATTGAAACACGGCTGCAGCTTCCGCTTCTCAGTGGGAGGCGAAAAGCAAAGCGCCCATTGCAGTGCTATTCCAGTGCACATTACAGAACCCCATTGACATCTCTATACAGCACCCTGTGGCATCTCTATAGCGTGAGTCATTTTAGGACGTTAAGCCCTGTAAACCAAACCAAACCTAATTGACGTTCTTCAGTAATGGAATGGCCGACATCGTAGATTACATTCCCTCAAACGCATTATATATGCACCTCGTGTTCATCTATCGAAAACAAGCCACACAATCAGGAATGCAATATGGCCGACCCTGCCCTCATGAAAATTATTTAATTCAATAAAGCCAAGGTTTAATATCCCACAGTTTTATCAGGAAATAGCAGTAACAGTTGTACTTCGATAAGCACGCAATACGTTTCAATTCGGATATGTGTTTCATGAGAATGATGACCTGAAGCATGAAGTAATCGACAATATAATGTGCCAGCAGAACAAAAGTTGTTGCCAAGCGCAATCTAGCCAAGCACTCAGCGAAGAATGTTACCGCAGTCTAAGTAAAATCTCAGCAGAAAAGTCGAAGGGTTAACCTTTGTTGTTTCTTACCGGTGAACAGAAAGTGATGGTTTCGTTTGATTTATAGGAGTTGATTTATATGTGGGTACAATTTCGTATACCTGGGGTTCTTCACTGACATCGCACAGTACACGGGCGCCTTGCTTTTTGCCCCCATCGAAAAGCGGCCGTCACTTCCTGAATTCCATTTCGCGTCATTGCATTGAGTATTCGAGTACCGTTAACGCGGTGCGACCGCGGCAGGGCAGGTCGGTTATGAGGCACACAATTGCTATAAGGAAGTTCAGGTTCATTTTTCTGTACATAATTTATTTTTCAAGCTCACATTTTTTCAAGCTCACAATTTATTTTTCAAAGCTTTAGTCTGCTCATGAAATAAACTTTTTATTTTATTTTGATTTCCACAATACTGCAGACCCTCATTTGGGTCCAGGCAGGGAGGGCAGGAAAATACATTCTCTCAATACAAGAGCAGCTGCATAGAAAAACAAAGAGGACAATTAAATTGTTTAGTGTTGTACATATATAACCTAAAATAGCTCACAAAGTGCATTGTCAAAATCAACACCCGATATCACTCGTACCGGCAGGGCATTCCATTCTTCAATCGTTCATGGACAAAAAAAAACGAAAATTTATAAAGCGTTAGCATGCGCGAAGTATGATGCAAGAGTTTTGTTATGATGACGACGAGTTTTACGCGTTACTGATATGACTGATATAAAATAGCAGTGAAGAACTTTTCAGTGTGATTCGCCACATACGGAGCAAATCGCATTCAACACAACTGGTCCTGTACCATACTGCTGCGTACCACAAGCTCAAATATGTAAGATCAGTTAGACCCCTGCCGGGAAGTCATGCCCTTTTTGTGTAACAACAGTGTTTTTAAATGAACAGAAGGTCTCGGGGACAGCCCAAATACTCACGATGGACAACGAGAGTTGCACCACGATATAAAAGAGACTCCTCATCAGAATCCGAACGAGGCGCTCGGCACACTCTAAATTTTATGCGCATGGTCAAAATTCTGCTGTGCCTACCAACCGCCACTCTTCGCAAAGGCTTGGCGCCGTCGCTTGGCTTAGCATACGTGATTCCTCACGAAGAGTGTAATTTAGACCTGTGATGTTCCTAATATGGAGCAGCCCGTCAGCCTTGAGCACGTAGCCTTCAAGCGCATCGTAAAGGCAGTGTTGCGCGAGTATCCAAGCTCTCACGGCGAGGGCAAGATTTCTGCGTTGCGCCTACCACTAACCCCAAGTTCTGAAATAATGGGCATATTTTGCTGACTAGTGCACCCCTAATTAATAAATCACCGTTAGTAAATAAAAATTAAGAAACGTGCAGATTTGACAAAATTAGTCATGAAGCCGGAAGTGTATTTTCATTGCCAGAAGGGGTCTCTAAAGCGAACAATTTATCGCGAAGTAGCCACAGTGGCAATCCTGCCCAGAGGGTTAATTCTTATTCCGCCCTCTCACCTCAAATGAGATGCCCGCATTGGCATCTCCTCTCAACTTTCTGATATCATACGGTCGCCTTATGTCACAGACTCACCAAAGAGTCAGTGGTGGGCCGTGATGCTTGTCGCTACCACGTAACAGTCATGGCCGTAATTTATTGCTCATAACGCAGACAACGGCCATCGCGACAACGCTGACGCCGACAATGTTGATATCGGAATCTGTCTAGAACAGCTCATCAGCGCTGTCCTTTTTCAGATTTATTTAGGCTATGAAAGCGGCATTCTATCCCACTACTGCTGGCTTGCAAGTCAAAGGTTTTTCAAATTAGCTCATGTTTCACACCGTTGTACTGCTTAGGAGCAACCAGAATTTCATCGTACATCGCATTCCCAATGAACCTCAGAACAGGTCTCATAAGGTAGAAAATGAAAACTAAAGAAATATAGCAAGATATAAAATAATGTAGTGCAGATAAAATAAAAACTCTATTAATATAAAGCAAGTAACGAAAACTGAAGGCAATCTGGATTTCTCAGTGCCAGCAGGTCCGCAGTCTCAAATCTTTGTACTGCATACCGTCGTGATTACAACTACTCATCGCCGCTCTTTTGGTTTTTTCTAGCCGTTATAGGAAGGATTAATTAGCGTTGCTTTCCAGACTGATTGTGCAGGATTGTATATGGCATTGTCTTGCATCTGACTCAGCCACAACAAAGCGGCCCCGCAAAGGCAGCGGATGACGCAGCCATCTGCTGATGCTGCCCCTTCTTTCTGGTGCGCGGATCGATAGCCATCGCTCCGCTTTCCAAACATTACAAAGGCAGCGCCATCTAGGCACTCCTGAGGTAAACTTATCGTGGTTTTTAGCTAGTTCCCTCTGTTTCGCATTGATGGTGTCGAGCTTACTCGGGTTGCCTATTGTTCAGCAGAATGACAGTCAATTGAATGCCTCTGTGAAAAGGTGCTTGTTCAGACAGTTCCTTTGGCATGACCACGCCAAAAACACCTTACAGGCGTTCTACTCGAAACTCCAATGGGGGGACAATGCTAACCTTCGTAACCAGATTCAAACCGAAGGATTTAAACCAGGCTATCACGTAAAGTGCATTTTCCTCAAAAAGCATATTACAACAAACATCAAGAGGCTCTTGTGGTTGCTAGTGCTAGTTAACTGGAACTTCAATGGCAGCGGTAAATCAAATTCGAAGGAGATGACAATCACTGGCCATCATGCATGGCGTCATCTGCACCTCGAGCAGCTAGCGCTGATCGCAGTTTGTGTGCCGAATAACAGGATGAAAACATTTCATCTATATGAGTATGACAGGGCATTGTGAGAAGCGAATGTTTGCTGAGTTAAGCTGCAAAACACACATTCACTGAATTCGCTGTGGTTACGCAATAAATCATAGTTTTTAAAGAGTGAGCGTAACTGTAACTTCGCCTGCCAAGATTTATATTGTTATTTATCATGCTGGTGCGCTTGACTTCTCCTTACCTTTTGTTACGTTAGCACAAAGGCAAACGGTTTTCGAACAGTAAAAAAGCCGCAGCTGAAATTTGTGTCTTGCATAAATACTGAAATTTGAGATGCCCCTAATTATATTAGCCAGATCAATTGAAACAGCAAGTAAGTTACCCAATACTAGCCTTATCTCGAAGAGAGCACAGTCCAGGCCTCATATGGCGGCCGAACCTCTGTCCTAACGTGTCAGCAAATTATATTCCATCACTCATTATCAATCTAAAATCCAACTTTGTAATGTTGTAGCACTTTAAAGAATGCTGGTGCAAATATGACATGTGATGACAGAGAAAGATCAGTGCAGTCCCTAGGATCTTGACTAGACCAATCTAAACAGTTGACCATCTTGACTGGCTAAAGAGAACGCAGTGTAGATCATGTAGGCCATACTGCGTTCACAGATTGGATCTCCATTCTGTGCTGGGCATCCACTGGCGCCCAACTGAACTAGAGAGCAGGAATGCGCCTGGTGAGAAGTGTGGTTGAGGGCGTAGTCGAGAATCGGAACGCACAGCTTCATTCGTCGTGGTGACTTGAATTGTGATAACGATAAAAAGGAAGAGAAAAAAATTCCGGGAGCACTGTGGAATCTGCACTGCAGAAATGTGAAAGTCTAAGCGTTGCTGTTGCACGCGGTGCATCACGTTTGCTCTCACTACAATTATAAACTAAATGCACCGTCATTCTCATTCCCAATGCCACCATTGTAATTACAACTAATTCCAGCGTCATTGCCATCGCTGCTATTATTCTCACGGTAGACAAGGAGAGTTATGATGCTCGTTACACAATTCCGGGAGTGGCTTGAAGTTTGTCATCATGCAAGACATGCAACCTTATGGCATCAGGCTTCTACCCGTACAAAGTGACGAGGTCCCGTACAACATGATTACGGTGCTAGGCTTCCTCAGGCTTTGGAAAACGCGGATTGTATTTAGGCATGCAGAAAATGTATGATCTGTCAAGGACACCTTCATTGAAAGTGTAGCATTTCTCGGATATGTTCTCCATGGTCGGCCGGAGCAGCTTCAGTGGATGTGTGTGGTCCACTGATCGATGAACGTGAAAAAAATTCAATGCGCCCCACGTCGGATGCGCCCCACGTCGTTGCTTTGGTCACAGATGCTACGAATGCCACCGTACATTTGCCTGCTGATGAAACTTCAATCTCCCGCATGATCAGCGCCGATCTCAGCTCACCTCAACGCCGTACTCTTGTGGATATTCTTCTACCTTTTTCGCCTATGTTTGACTTTTCTGAAACAGCTGGACCAACCTCTCGCCCTGCACATCGGACCCATCATAGCATCGACACTGGTTCGGCTCGTCCCATTCGTCAAAAGCCATATCGCGTGTCCCCATCTGAGCGCAAAGTCATTCATGAGCAAGTGGAGGACATGCTACAGAAAAAGGTGATACAGGAGTCATCTAGCCCCTGGGCTGCCCCTGTTATTCTTGTACGCAAGAAAGACGGTTCGTGGCGATTCTGCGTCGATTATCGGCGTTTAAATTCTGTTACGAAAAAGGACGTCTATCCTCTTCCTCGCATAGACGATGCCCTCGACTGCCTCTCTGGTGCGTCCTATTTTTCTTGTCTTGATCTCAGATCTGGCTACTGGCAAATTCCAATGGACCCTGCAGATAAGAAAAAAACAGCCTTCGTAACGCCAGATGGCCTTTATGAGTTTAATGTTATGCCATTCGGGCTGTGTAATGCGCCAGCTACATTCGAACGCTTTATGGACACAGTTTTGCGCGGCTTAAAATGGGACATTTGTCTTTGCTATCTGGACGATGTCGTGATATTTGGGAAATCCTTCCAAGAACACAATGACCGTCTAGTACGTGTCTTGAATTGCCTGCACAACGCCGCCCTAATTCTGAACTCCAAAAAGTGCCGCTTTGGAGAGCGCCAAGCGCTGGTGCTAGGACACCTTGTCAATGGTGATGGTGTAATGCCGGATCCCCAGAAAACTGCCGCTGTTGAGTCTTTTAAACCCCCGCAGACAGTGAAGGAGTTGCGCAGTTTTCTAGGGTTGTGCTCGTATTTTAGACGCTTTATACATCGCTTTGCTGACGTTGCTTACCCATTGACGTGCCTTCTCCACAAAAACTCTACTTTTAACTGGACACCAGACTGCGACGCGTCATTCCGTCAACTGAAGTTTCTTTTAATATCGAAACCCATCTTACGTCACTTCGATCCTACTGCAATGACAGAAGTACACACGGACGCTAGTGGAATCGGTCTTGGTGCAGTCCTTGTCCAACGGCACAATGAACGAGAGCATGTTATCGCGTACGCAAGTCGTACCCTGAGCAAGCCGGAGCGAAACTACACAGTCACCGAACAGGAATGCCTAGCTGTAGTTTTCGCTGTGCAGCGTTTCCGTTCATATTTGTACGGACGTTCGTTTACTATCGTAACTGACCATCATTCACTCTGTTGGTTGCGGAACCTTCGAGACCCATGTGGTCGCCTCGCACGCTGGGCCCTCCGGTTACAGGAATATGACTTTGCCGTGGTTTACAAAAGCGGGAGGCGTCATGCAGACGCAGATTGTCTTTCTAGGATGCCAATGGCCACGACTGGACCTGAAAGCGACGATTTCGACAATTATATATCGACCCTCGAGCCAGCGTTCCCCGACACGAATGTTTTCAAATCGGAACAGCAAAATGATACCAGTCTGCAGCCTCTCTTTGCCCAAGCCAACGTACCTACAAGCCGTTTTTGTGTGCATGATGGCCTCCTATGGAAAAAGAGTTATTCGCCTGTCGGCCAGCGATACCTACTCGTAGTTCCCAAGACGTTGTGCACGGACGTATTGCGTGTTATGCATGATAATCCAACTTCTGGGCATTTGGGATCGGTTAGAACACTCCACCGTGCTCAAGAAAGATTTTACTGGCCCAGAATGCGCTCGACGGTTGAACAATACGTTGCCAGTTGCAAGCAATGTCAACGCCACAAACGTCCAACTGCAACTCCGTCTGGCTTGCTGCACCCTGTGAAGACCCCGACAGCACCGTTTGATCAAGTAGGCATCGACCTCGTAGGTCCGTTTCCGAAGTCCGTGGATGGAAATCGCTGGATTGTAATCTGCGTGGACTATCTCACACGTTACTGTGAAACCGCCGCTCTTCCATCTGCTACGGCGCATCAGGTGTCGCTTTTCTTGCTGCACTCAGTCATCTTACGACACGGGCCGCCACGAATTGTCATCACTGACCGGGGCCGACAATTCACTGCTGATGTTGTTGAAGAGCTCATGCGTTTATGCGCCGTAACTTTCCGACACTCGACGCCATACCATCCCCAGACAAATGGCTTGACTGAGCGCGTCAACAGAACGCTTATCAACATGCTAGCCATGTATGTGAACGCAGGGCATAAGAACTGGGACACCATACTGCCCTTCATCACGTATGCGTTTAATACCGCCACGCATGAGACGACTGGATACAGTCCATTTTTTCTGCTTTACGCCAGACCGCCACGCTACTCTCTGGATACTATCCTGCCCTTCACAAGCCGTGAAGACCCCTGCCTGGCTGAGACCCTCTGTCTCGCCGAAGAAGCTCGGAGAATCGCCCGATTACGGTCTGGTGCTTCACAAGAACGTTCCAAAGTGCGATACGATTCCAGTCACCGGCGGGTCACGTACTCTGTAGGTGATTTAGTCTGGCTATGGCGTCCAATTCGGCGCCGTGGCCTACATCAAAAACTCTTGGCCCATTATGAAGGCCCATATGTGGTTATCAAACGCCTTAGTGATTTAACTTATGGGATAGCCCGCCTGACAGCATCGGGTCGCCGGTCTGCCAAAACCGAACTGTGTCATGTTGCCCGCTTGAAGCCGTGTCAGCCTCGCACGACTCACGAACACGCCCAGAGGGCTTTGTCTGAGTAGGGGGGAAATGTCACGCTAATGACGACGATGAGGGATGGTGATGGTGAGGCAGAAGAAGAAGACGAAGCGTTGGTGCCTGGGGCTAGTAGGCTTCACCTTATCCCACTGCCATATCACTGTAAATAAACACCCCTTTGCTATTTCATCGTAACAATATTGTTATACCCAAAGGTAAGCAGCGATATTTATGCCTGCACGTACTTTGTTGACTGCCTATAGAAAAAAAAATGATCCCGGGCTGGCGCAGTTGGTCGAAGCGCTAGGGCTGGGGATCCAAGGAATGGAAGTTCGATGTCCGGATGGGACAGGACTTATTTTATTTCTTCACAGTAGACTGGCCAATGACGTCACAAACTCGCAAAGAAATTCGACACTTCTCGTGGCCGGGCGAACAGGATAGTGGCCACGAGTATGAGCCATTAAAGACTTTCGCCTTAAAATAGGTTTCTTTTTTCGTTTTTTGGGTTGGGGATGCGGGTTGAAGCTTTGTATGAAAAACCTTTATGCTACACTCTTTCAAACTTCCACCGAAACTTTTGGTTATTTCTGTCGTGCACCAATGGCTGAACATGCGAATACTATGGTCTTACAGAAGCACGAAACAACTGAAAAGTTTTGTGTTGTCGTTGTAGATGCGAACGCAGTGCCTGAGTTAAACTTTTCCTCGCACAATAATTTTCCTGACGGCTCCGGAAATAACCTCAGGTTTCTTATTTGAAGCTTCTCACAATACGAAGAAGAAAACCATATAAATAGGGAATGGACAGATTCTCTCGTTCTACTGCTTTCAGGACGCACTGCAATTGAAGGGTACCCCCAAAAGTGTTTCCCGTCACATAAGTAAAAAAATAAAATGCCGCAAGCCGTCTTCCTTCTACAAGTCGATCGAATTCGGGATATTCGAAACACTCGCAGTGACAGTTGTAACGTCCCACGGGTTGGCAACTTGAGCCCACGGTAAACACGTCGGAAAGAGAGGAACTACTTGTACGGTGCAAACCAATGAACTTGTCGACCCCGGTCTACAGTAGCGCCTCTGTTTGGCAATATAGGCGAAGTCATCTATTTGACTTTCTTTCCGGCGTGCAACTTCGACTTTTCCTTCCATCGAACGCATCTGCAAGAATTTATGAGAAAAAGCAGCGACGGTTTCTGTTTTTTTTCTGTATTTCGTTCAATATTCTGACAGAGAAGCCGCTGTACTCTTAGGAGTCAAGTTTCGCCACTACATTTGCAAATAAGAGAAAAATTCCTAGTATCTATTTAACCCTTGGCACTCTTTCATTTTTATATCTTATGCAAACTTTCTTGCCCAGTTTATTTCCTTCCTGATGATACTTCATGCTATTTATCCGGAGGCTCTGCTTTCTTTCTGTATACATCCGCTTGTGCTCTGTGGATAGTACAAAGTGAAACAAGGCGGAACTAACGACAATGTATTATTCTAGATTAAAACTATAATAATAAAACAAACCTTCGGCCCCGTGCCTGCGACATCTTGAGCACCCAAGTAAAGTTTTAGGCACAGACGACGGATGAGTTAACTAAATATAAGTAGCAATTACTTACAAGTAGACCTTTGCAGCAAGCAACTCAGCCCAAAATGCACTGCTTTACAGAGTGCATGTGGTACATTTGTATGTGGACATCAAATTGGTATGCGATATCAAGTACACACTTCTAATTGAACCCTAGCGGTGCATACTCTTGCGTTTCTTTCCTCTCTTGTCAGCCGTGTTGGATAAGAGGTCACAAAGATCGTCCGGTTGCCGGCTGTTCGTGATATTGAATTCATCACGTAGACGAAATCCTTACAACTATGGTAAGTCATCTCTCACTACTCATGTACAGCTTTGGCATGATACATAATACGCTGCAAAATGGAGTTAAAGCGTATAACATTATTTATACCGCTATTATACGAATGTCCGCTCAGGTCTCATTAAAAAGAGATACAGTACCGACAGTAAGTAGAAGAAATCACATCAGCAGGTTTACGTCTTTACTTCAGTTAATGTGCACTCCAGGAACAACCTCTAGATAAATGATTACCGCCTCAAATGAATCTCCTTGTAGACAAAAGCATCCTATGAAAATAACTCCATTTTAGTCGTACATTGTTTTTTTTTTTTTTCGAAGTAGGTAACTTATTTCTCTAAGCTGACTGGCCTTCACGTTTTGCAGTCGTCAGTGATGTCATTTGTTTCCCTACCTTGTGAACTTGACGTTATACAGGTTGTATTTTTTCTGTTTTTGCCTTTCTTTCACAACGTAATCTCTGGCTATATCTTTGGCATAATACCATCACCAGCTTAAGAGAGGCAAATGATTCGCATAGTACAATTTCTAACATTGATAAGCCTACATGTACGCCAAACCTTGCTGAGGCATGTAACTGCTTCAAGCACTTTGAAATTTGAGTTGTCTGTGCAAACGCTGCTTGTTCAGAACTTGGCTTTCGCCAGTACTACACGTAGAACAAGCTGAGGTTCACTTGGAGCAGTTATGTATATGACAGGTGTACGCGACAGGTCAGATATTTATAAAGGATGATAAATGTATTGGATGCCAATGTTTTGGCTATAGGAGAAATTTCCCCAATAAATTCACTTACAAATGCAGTCTATTTTTAAACATATATAGAGGATGTGTATCTCATAACAAGCCTCTCATTTCACTATATTTTCCAGCTGATAAATTTAACCGGCGCCTCTTCGTCCTGGCAGCCTTGAGTGAGCACGTAAAATAAGGAGTTTTCCCGAAGTGTCCACCCTTACCTGTCAACAGTGTTGTAAGTCACCCTCGTGCTCATGGGGAACATCCTAAAAATTATGTTATGAAAGAGCACGTCGCGGCTGACTATTACCAAAGTTAAGCTTGACTAAGCATAAAGTACACCTATAACAGTAGAATGAATAGCTGTCACAGTATCCTAATTAATATAGCAGTGCACGGAAAACATAATAATATGATTCGAATGCTACCGACGGCATGTTGTAGTTCTGATGCTTTATTACCGTCAAATACACCCGTAAACAGATTGCATACCAATTCCCTGCACGTCAACACTGCAAATTAAAAGCAAGTAGGCAAAGGTGCAACCAGGATTAACCTAAGGAGCCAAAGCAGGAACGCAGTTTCCCCCTATTCGCCTCTCCGTATCTGTGCGACATCCCCCCAGAGAGCTACGTCCAAAGAATGACGACTCCTGCCGTTAAAAGGCAGCAAAGTCACGTTATACCTATTGGCAAGTTGAGGTCGAAAGCTGTTGCAATGCAATATGCAAACATTACAGAGTAAGTGGCCCTGTCGAGCACTTGCCGAGTGACGTCATGTCTATCATGTTACCGGGAAGAACCGAGCGCGCGTTTCCGGGGCGGCGCGGCCTAGCCGCCGCTGCGGCTGAGTGAAGTCCTGGTAGTAACGGTAGTTTCTCCTCATTTCCAAGTTAACATTATTCTGTCCGCGATGAGGCAACGGAAGGGTTTAGTAAAGGATTCGCTTTAAAATATGCCTCTGTTTATTTTAAGGCTGAAGACTTTCTATGCTCATGGAGAATATCTCGTGTCTATAGATGTGTCCGCGAGATTCCGCGAGATATATTCGCGAGATTTGTCAGCGAGATTCTGCAAGATTGCGCGAGGTATGTTAACGAGGCGTCGCAACAGGCTTTGACGTCAACATAATTTCCCAGGTAAAGACATCGCAATAACCTCTGACGGTGCAACAAAAGATGTCAGTGCACGTTAAAGAACCCCAGGTGGTTGAAATTTCCGGAGTCCTCCACTACGACGTCTCTCATAGCCTGAGTCGCTTTGGGACGTTACACCCCACTTACCAGACCAAACCAAAGAAAAGAAAGTAATGAAGTTTTAAAGAGTACACAAACAGGCATGATAGATGAAAGGAAGAGGTACAGAGAAGAGGAAGGGGGAGAGGCTTTCGTGATTAAGCTTTTAAGTAAATCTAAGTCCATTCCTGCAATTATTCTTCCATAAATTTTGTCATTATTTTTATGTTAGTCATATTTCACATCATTTCCTAATATTTCTCTGCTGAAGACAAGCTGGGTGGCTCTCTGAAGCCTAAGCTGTGTAACCCTTATCGTCCCTGACGAATTTTTTTTAAATACTTGCGACTCTCTCGCTGGCCATGACGTGAAACCAACAGCCTGAGTTTTATCTTTTTTTGTTCAGCCAACGACATTGTCACCTTCTAGTCGGCTCCTTGAATTTCACTTTTATTTTAAGCTATTAAGGCTGTATATCGATGAATGGGTTTCGCGAAAAGAAAGACAGAGAGGTTGGCCGGAATAATTAAAATCTGGCTTGCTGGGGAAGGGGAAGGAGAGAATAAAGAGGGTCATGATGGGTGACGATTTGGGAGAAGGCATAAAAAATATTGATCGAAGTTGTATAGCTTTCTTTTGTAGCCGTATGGCTGCGCTTTGGTGGATGTAAATGAGTAATTCCTCCCTTATTGCATAAAAATATATACAAGCCCTGCAACTTGCTTAAGGGTGGAAGCCAACATAGCTTGCTGCTTCAGTAAACTGCTATTCACACTAATTGTAAACAAAATGACCCATAAGGAAGGCATATAAGCAAAAGTACTTTGATGTCTACGCTGGCAATAGGCCTACGAGGTCAAGTAACTATGTATACAGCAAAAAGAGTTGGTTGGTCAAGGAAGATTTTTTAAAACCCCCACTGTAGCCCTCTATGTCATGCCGTGAGGCAAAACGTGTTTTATATTTATCCTGCTTGCGAGACAAACAATATTAGTACGTTTTACTTCCATGAATTAATTATACAAGTTATGCAGCATTCAGTCGCTAATGGTGTGTGGGAAGGCTTTCGACGGTCTAGATTTGTTGTAAAACAACTTTCAAATTTCAGAGAAGGCAGAGATTACAAAAGGTTTTAGCAGGATTTATTTCAGTGGTTGCAAAAAAGACTATTGTGATACGTATAATAATAGCATTAACAGTAATAGTAGTGGTAGTAATAAGGTATATTGAAGGTGTGCAGCAATAGATTTATCATTATCGCAATATGCGCAATATCTGTAGTAGAAATCAATATAAATGTAAAGGGAGAGCATTATCTGAGTAATAAAAATACTGGACATTGCCGCTACCACAAAAAAAAAAAAGACCATTTTTATGCGACTATTATGCATTCTTGTCTCGCTAATTGTGTGAATGCTTTTGGGGGCGCTATATATCTCATTTTAGCCTGAGAAAGAAAATAGTATGACTTTGCTTCTTCCCCCAAGAGGGCGAAAAGCCATGGAGATTAGTCGTAATAATGTGTCAGTGTTAATGCTCCAATTCAGCGGTGGGACATGCAGGATGAAGAAAAAATGTGGATTGGTAAAATAAACTCGACTCGCACGCGAAGCGACTGAATCGACAAGTATTTAAAACATTCGATGAATAGTGTTTACAAGGTCACAGCATGACTCAAACCAGTACGACATGTATGCTTTGTTCGTCCACAACTTGAGTTGGCTTCGTCCATTTGGGCTCTCCATCATAACATCATGATCACTGCAATCGCATCTATCCAAAATAGAGCAGCACAATTCATATCTCGAAATTATAACTGCCATTCAAGCGTCACTGTGATTAAAACTAACTTTAGTTACAATTTTTAGGCACACGCCATGACGTCGCTTTCCCAACACTATTACACGAGTATGCACAACTTAATAGATCAAGTTCTCTTAACCTCGATGTTCTATCCGGCACGTCCAAAAAGTTAGTTTTATAAGAATATATGGAGAAATATTAACCCTCAACTCATCAGCACTTCCAAGAGCCATCAGATTATGGAATAACTACTAGATAATACCGCTTCTCATGGTAATTTTGATACGGTCCATCGCCAAAGCATCACATATTTCACTTAATCCTTCATTTAGCCTCAACTCTCTTAAATATTTTTCATCAACCTTGTTGCAACTGTTCAATGCCTTTTTGATGGGTTTTATTTACTTGTGTCTGCCGTGTACGCTTTTAGTTTTTCTTCCCTTATCTGCTTGTTTAAAAAGCGCCATAGCGGGCACTGTTTTCCACTTGCTTTTTAAATTTTTTTTCTGCTGTCGTGCATTATTCTGTGTCGCGTATTTCTTGATGTTAGTATTATAATTATTTTCGTGTCGTTTCATTTGCTCTTCTGTAATATTTTGTTTGGCCATATATTGATTACTATGCTTTGTGTGGTTGTTTGTTTTCTTACGT
>JAJIZL010020033.1:361660-375147 GCA_023969395.1 Amblyomma maculatum | reverse complement strand
GCACAGACTTTTCTGCCCCCTTACACAATGCCTAATGGGATGTAAGGTATTTAAAATCAAATAATAAATTGAAAAAGGTAAACAACATGACGCTAAAAAACTTGGTTGTCATTTGTGAACCATGCCAATCGCCGTTGTCTGGATTCTGGAGCGCTTCCTCCATTTCATGCAGGCACGTTTATACTGCTAGGTTGAACTAGGTATCTTTTTTTTTTGGAACCTACCGTAGTGGCTAATAGCCGTATTCTGGATATTATGCATGAGACTGCACTGAGGCCATATAAAATAGTAGTAGAAAAACGAATTCCATATCATTTATAGGGGTACTTAGTGTGCACGGACAAGGAACCAAAACGAGGGCCAGCTGATTAAAGAAAAAAGCTCTGTGACATTTCGTGAACGTTCTTTGAACAAGCAATAAAGAAAAGCTACGACAGGCTGATATATAATTATCTCTGACAGGATGGTAACTACCGTTCTGCAATCTTCGACCAGCGGGGCTAAAATAAATGGCTGCATGCAGCACGACAAACTGAACCCCCCCCCCCCCCCCCTCTTTTCTATAAGGAACCTTAGCTCTCAGGGCTTGAGGACCAGAAGCCGAGAAGCAACAGGCACAAAAAAAAAACCAGAGGAGGTTATTCCCCTTTCGCTATCCATCTTAAAGCGAAAAGGATGGCCTAGCCATATTGCGAATCTAGGGCTGAAGAAAGAAGGCACACGCTGGTTGCGCAGTCTTTCACTTCAGCACGCGACGACTGGTACCAAATACTTCATGTGCTGGAACAAAGGTGCCCAACTGCACAATAATGACAGCGCTCCGAAGCAGGTTTGACGCGGAGAAAAGCTCCAGTGATCAAACAAAACAAAATGCACCGCACTCTGAATCCCCGCGCGATGTCTGCCTTTCCTTCGATCTTTCTCATAGTTGCTACTGTGAGAAAGCAGCTGAAAGTCGTAGAGACCAGAGCCAAAGCAGTAGAAACTCAGACGTGGAAACTCCTCAATGGAGATGGGCCCAGGCAGAATAGAGCGGCTCATTTGTCTTCAGTGGTTCTTCAGAAAGCCTCTGGTTCGGGGAAATATTTGCTCGGCTTGTGTGGCTGCGTCTTACTGTGACCTTTTATATCTTGGCACTGTCTTTTACCTCCGGGAGAAAAAGATTGAGAGAGTGGCTTGCAGTAGATATCGCGTGGAATCATGCAAATGAAAACAAAAGAGTGAAGATTAACGATGCCTACGAGTATCAAACAAAAGATGCCCGGATCGCTGCAGCCTCTGCAGTTTTCTACCTGTGTGTCCCATCAAAACAGATACGTAGTACGCGAAAAGAGGAAATAATAGGTTTGTTTGTCAGGGTGGGTATTCCACGCTGCAACACAAGGCCCGGTTTACGATAAAATATTGCTCACATTGAGCATTAACTTTCTTTGGCGTTAAATGCTCTGAAGAAAATACTTCTAGATGTCTTTTACTATGTGACAAGGCGCGCCGTCTTACGGCGTTTTGGAGGCGACGAGAGGATCGCTTTACTCATATAAGTCACATTGATGCCAAAGTATTAGTATGGCTTGATATTTCCTGGTAGTTTCATTGGTCCATTATATTTCAGCGCAATTTTGTGATTCTATGGCACCTATCTCTTTTCATTTTATTATTTAGAGAGCATGCCATTTGTCCAAGAAGTGAGTACAGTCTTCAGGACCACAAACCATCTATATCTAGACATAGCTATTCTATAATTAAAGGATTGTTGTCATCCACTCAGCCTTTACAGACAATATAATTCGTCCTTATTACAAAGGCGCATGTTCTAGCCTTAATATATACCTAAGACTTGACAAAAGCTAATTCGCCAGTTCTTAGTAAAATATTAGCGGTTTATGGTTTGAAGTTATATCGAATTTGCGTTATAAGTGCCATTACCAACAAAAAAGCAACATGAAAGCGGCGCCACTGAAGAAGTGAACATCCCTCTGGTATTGAAAATAGTTTCTGTTTAAAATTTCAAACTGAATGTAGAATCGCCAAACAAAACTATTCTGGATACTAGATATTCTGGATACTGGATACAAAAATGGAGGCAAAAGGCCTGCGGAGCTTATGGTTGCACAAAATATTTAACTGCATTCAATGTATCTAATAACAACACGGCATTTGCGACGCGAATCTTACGATGGTATTCTGCAACAAGATAATATATGCAATGCGCAGCACGCTATCACAGAAAAGCTGCAAGACAGCTTTGAATACAATTGTGCTACACTATGTCAAAAGATTATATGTAATGATTTCGGATGCCCCTTACTCAAGTAACAAACGGATTTTGGCATTTATTTAGCAGCAGCGTCTCACCTCTCTCCCCCAAAAAAAAACTACATGCAATTACCACGGGCAAACTGTATAAAGTTCAGCGAAAAACGTAGCGTTAATACAGGACTAAATAGACGAGGACAGGACAGAGCTACATGTAGCTCTGTCCTGCCCTCGTTTCTCTAGTCCTTTCTTAACGCTAGGGTTTTTGCTGATATATTTCTGACCAGCTGGCCCCACAGTATACTCTGTTAAAATGTATAAAGGTAAAGCAGGTTTTCTTAACAACGATAGGCAAGCGTAGTAAATGTGATGACGGGATATGGCTCTGGATACATCAACTTACAACACCAGTGTACAGCATGGCGGTTTCTGGTGGCTAGTTGATATACGGATAGCGCGAAGGGGGGGTCGCCGTTCAGGCCAGCGTCGTATGTGGCACCAAGGAGCTCCAACTTTGCTTGTAGCGTGGAGTTGAGACCTGCTAAACATAACGTCGTATTCAACTTTAAAGTCCAGTTGGCAAGACAGGCATGATAATTTTTAAGGGGAGAATGAAAACACTTTATTGGTTAAATAACTATGTAACCGGGCAATGTTTTCGCTACAGGTTAAAGCAGCATAGCGGCGGCTGTTCCAACAACAACATGCTCATGTGATACGCAAACTTTTTAAACTTGTTATTTACTCAAAATTATTGATTGTCAATACGTTTTAATCATAATGACATTCTTTCAGTCATTAGACCTTTTATGCACTAATTATTAAAGTATAACAGCCTGGCAGACGGAACAGCCTGGCAGACGACGCATCCAGCTGAGCGTGCTTTGTGAGCATGCGCTTAGCCTCATCCTGTTTCCAACTTCGCTCCGTCATAGGGCGCTGACGCACAGAAACGTCGCCGCTCGCGCACGCCAGTTAAAGATTTGGGCGCCTGTACAAGTACAAAAAGAAAGAAGTATTTCGAGCGGGAAACGAAATTTAAGGTGAGATGTGAATCAACCCAGGGTAGCTTGGAACTAGAGAACTTGCCACTCAGTGAAGTTCTTATGGCTTAATTAAGGCTTGGCCTCTTAGTATGACGCGTGGCCCTTCACATAACGTGGTAGATTATATATATATATATATATATATATATATATATATATATATATCCTACCGAGAGTGTATGAGGTTTCAGTGGGTCTATTCAGGGGAATTGCAAATAAACGATTGCAAACTGCATCAAGGACACATCAACATAAATAAAAACAAAGTATATCGGAGTACGCTTCTCACGTTTGTTCAAAAATAATCATCTTATGTGTATCAGACCTTCTGCTTTGCGTTGAAAAGCAAATTTATATATTAATTCTTTCATTTGCCTCGGAAACCTGGAACCATATGCAAAATTAAATATTGAATGTAGATTGCGTTCACGTATTCCAAAATAAATGTGGGCCAAGTTTGAGTGCACGGGTCGCCTGTGAATAATTGTGCTGCCGCATTGCAACTTTCTTTTGCACGGGTCTTATTGCCATGTTTTTGAATAATTTCTTGCACTTCTTTATTTAAGCTGTCTGTTCTTTCATTATGTCCTTTGCTTCGTAATCGTTGCAGATATAGATTCTATTCTGGATGTTTTTTCACCGTTGAATTTTTGCTTTGTGTCCCTCCACTGTATGAGCATGTGTTAAAGTGTAATTAAATAAATAAATAAATGTCGGCGAAGAGATGCGTGCATGAGAATAATGTACCACAGAAAGAGCTGCTGTAGGGGGCCAGTAAGGCTGTGGTGTTTCTTGACGGTTCTTCGACGCGGAAACGAACAAAACGACTGGAAAGAGTGCACAGTTTAGTTTTAATTGGCGAGGAAGACTATATGTTTTATTTTCGGAAACAATTAAGCGCGGCTTCTATTATATGCTGCTGCTTTCGACATAACTGAACCAACACCACTCCTCAAAAAGCCTTACTATGCGATATTTAGGAGGAGCAGGCCAAAAGCAATAAAGCAAAAAAGCATCTAGAGAGGTCATACTCCTTCCATCATCCATCTTGCTGTGAGAACAAATAGCGCAGCTGCATGCCGAACTATTTTGAGACAAAGAAAGCTCAGACTGTTTGAGTCATCGATTTATTCGAGTTCCCGCTCACTGGCGCTGAAATCTTCTTCGAGTTGGAATAAAGGTGTCGAATTCGTGTGAGTGGCAGCAGTCAGTAGCAGGTGTATTGAGAAAGAACGTTTCGACAAAATAAAAGAAATACAAAGCCTCCTGTCTTGATATCAGCATGCAAAGTCTGCCTTCCCCACTGCATCGTGACAAGGCACCTGAAAGCGGTTGCGAGCGCAGTGTCGACTATATTAACACAGACACAGATGTCGTCCAGACATATGGGCCCCGACAAATAGGAGCGGCTCGTTTGTCACCACTGGTGCCTCAGAACCCCTCGTGGCAAGGATGGCTTTGCGCGGAGTAGGTGGCTGAGGTGTATTCTAACCATATCAATCTTCGGCAGCGTTGTACACCTTAAAAAATAAAAAGCAGGTCGAGAAGGGGTTACTCACTAAAATTTAGAGCAACGGCAGCAGCGATAAGAAGAAAGTGAAGGTGTACAAAGGCTACTAGTATTTCGGAATACCCGTGTCGTGGAAAGCGTAATACCCCTATTGAGCGCGAGCTGCTAAAAAAAGGCATTCTCTTTTAGAAGCCACCTTTTTTACGTTACCATAAAAGGCTGGCTTTCCAAAATATGGCGGCGGAACTCTTCTCTCGTGTCAGGCTATGTAGTCAGGATGGTCGTACCAGCAATGGCAAAAATTCCAGGTAGCATCGTCTTAATCATGTGAAATTTTAAGGCCACCTTTGAATGACGTAATACACATGGCCTAAAGCCATCATGGGCATCGGGTATTTAACTAAGTCGTATTCTAGAATTGGCTGGTATTTGTGAGACATTCTGTTGATATAGCATGCCGTGTTGTTACTTAAGGCGAGTTCAGTATGAAGTTGGGGAAAAGTTTTAAACATGTTTCGTGCCAGTTTCATTGATTGACGTGGTTTTACTTCACCTAACCCATTCAGGTATAATTGTTTTTGTTTGTCTAAAAGAAGTTCTTTTATTTGTGCATTATCAGGGCTCCAAAAGGCGATTTCTTTGTTTTTCAGCGCGAACGACTAGCTAGCAAATATTTACTGTTACACAAACGTGCTGGTAAGAGTAGCAAGAAAAAACGCCGCAATATAATTAGTGTGCACCGTGAGCTGTAGGCCACCTTGTACATATATCGCAATAACTAAACGTTAAAACTTTAGGCATCAATCTGCGTTGGTGTTTCGGTTTCTCCCATCAGACATAAATGGTAACATATTAAACTTCTAACATGAAGTCCAGAGATGTTCTGCGCAAACGCAATGATATTATTGTAAGAATTCTAGCGCCTCGAAGAAAATTTGGAAATATTTTTGTGAAAACTAATTACATGTAGCAAAAATTAGAAATTTCCGGGCTCATTTTGAACGTTCAGGGCCAGCAGCCTATGTTTAAAGAACAGGAAACCCGCAGCGTTGCTTCCTATTTCCAGCGCTTGCGAGAGCAGCGATTCGTGCTGACGGTTAACACCACTTCAGAGATTACTGTCGGCAGATGAGCCTGATATTCTCTAAGCGGAATTAGTCTCAAAACTACTGCTAGATACCGACCGTAAGTTGCATAGCGGCGTGTTGTTGCGGTCGTATGAAGTCCTATCTTATTCACCATGTATCGCTGCAACAAACTTAGCTAGCAGCTGTGATACACCTTCATCTAGAGCGCCCACTTTCACGCTAGCCAACGTCGCGTGATAGCAGATTCTGCAGCCAAGGGAGTACGACCTATCCACACACACACCTCAAAAACCACACCACCCGGAACAACAAAGCATACGAATCCTCAATATGTTTTGTAAGACTGTAGAAGAAAGTACGCTTATGTTATAGTGGTTTTGGTTGAAAAAAATATATCGTGTAATCTTTATTTATTTGTTGCTATTGTGCAAGATCGCCCCACGGCTGAAACGTTACGCGAATACTTTCGTTAATCCCAGTACATTTGTTTCGAGATGGCAAAAAGATGAGAATTTTTTTTTTTTTTTTGCACAGCTTGCATTCGCGAAGTACAAATGCTACTGATAGTTTGAAAAGGAAATTGCCCTACTATGGACAGCCATTTTGTCGTTAGTTTGTTTTGAGAGCTTCCGAAACGCGATTGTTTTACAACTTCCGGCAAATCGGCACTTTTCAGTCTACGCTAGCCAATAAGTGGGTGGAAACCTTTCAAGGCTTGAAGAGTTCTGTCGCTCCACTCTTGGCTCTTCCTCCTAACCAATTTTGAATTTGATACAGACGGCGTCGCTGGCGTTCACGTGAACGCGTGTCTCGTTTTTTATACATTTGTTGATTTATGTTTCGCCTTTCGCGGAAACATAAATGTTTTTCGACTGGTACTGCCCAGCAATCATCTATGTTCACGTCCAAACCTTTCTTCTCAACGTAACCACCAGTGTGCCTGTTTCACTGCTGCGGTTTAGGCAGTGCCCAACGTAATACTAGAACCCGCAGTAAATTCAAGCAGCCAGGAAAGAAAATGGAGGAAACGCAAGCAGTCGCGAAGTTCTGAGGCATGCGCCTTAGTGTTTGAAACACCAAAGAAAGATCAATGCGGCGACTGTCAGACACGGTTCGATTTGCACATTCAGAACATGCGTCAGCAGTATCCAGATGCAACCCCCTAACTTGCGTTACGCGTCCTAGAGCCTAAACTTCTGCTTTACTTTAAAACAATTGAGCCTAAATATTCCTCCACAACGAGAAATTCTAAACTGAAACTTTCGCCAAACTTCTTTTCTTCTCAAAAACAAGACACTGCGAGTTGAGTTTTGTATATTTTGTGTGGAAATAGATTGACGGAGACTGCTGGCGCAGCTCTCCTGTCAGTTGCCGCAAGGGAAGAAGTGTCGCTTGCTTCCGCGTCTAATAGTTGTTTGCAACCTTCAGAGAGCAACGCAGTACTTGAGATAACTTGGCTATTGTGTTTTATTTATTTGTTGCGCCGACTTAAATATTTGCTGAAGAGTGCTTTTTACACCGCACTGCACATTTCGCTTGTGCGGCCGATTTCAGGCCGCTATCTTCCAAAGAGTATAAGGCGTACACGGGCAGACAACTCTTTTTTGTGTGTTTTTTTGTCGATTAAAGGAAGGATTTAAGTGACATAGGTATTGCTTTCCCGGAGTATAAGGTTCACATCAGCAGATAACACCTTTTGGTGCTTTTTGTGCCAATTAAAAAAAGGATTTACGATACATAAGCCTTATTCTTTAGCCTATCAGCAATTTTACATAGATTAGGAGGAAAGTACGATAATGAGGTAGCGATAACCAGAATTTGCAAATAGGATAGAATATGCACGTTGATTACATGTTCCGTCCAAGTCAATTCTGCAAATAACAGCAATGTTTGGTTGTAGGTGCGTAGACTGAAAGCAAGGGGTCTATTGCCTGCCTCGTCTTACTCGGTTATACCCCACCGTGCTGGTGCAATGGTTAGGGCAGTCGACTACAATGCTCAAAAATGCGGAATTGAGTACCGTTAAGAGCGGCTGCTTTTTGATGGAGGCGAAAGGCATGTGCTTTGCGATATCAGTGCACGGTAGAATATCCGTGGTAGTCAACATTTTCGGTGGTCTTCACCACGGCGTTCTCATAGCCCTCATGAAACAGGCCCATGTGTTGCACATCGTTCGCCACATTGAGGGAATCGAACACCTTCCGAAAATAAATGGCTTTCTGAGTTATTTATGGTAAATAAGAGTTGATTTTCTGCTGCGCAAATAATGCCGCAGGTACCTAAAACCGTGTTATTGTAAGCTCTGAGTTTTGATCCAGATATTCAGCATATGTCTTATTTCCTTAAACACCCAATGTACCAAACCATAGAAAATGACTTTCGTTTCTAAATATTTCGTATTTTACTGCTATAGGTTGTTAAGTCATATTGGCATAATAGAAGTTCACCACGAATTCATAACAAATTCTCTTTGGCCAGTTACAAGAGCTGCAATCCTCACTGAAAAGAAGCGGCGCTTACTTTGTTTCCGATGCACTTGAATTGGTCGTTAAGTAAACAACAAGGAATAGTTCAAATGTTTTCGATACACGAAAACAATCATGCCGGTGTACATAGAATATGTATAGCAATGTTAGGAAGGCATTCAATTACTTATACGCCCGTGGACAGAGCGAAAGTTATTCACGATCAGCGAATCTTTCATTACAGAATGCGCAAGTATACCTTTTGCGCTTAACAGCAGTTCAGATGGAACCTATTCTTGGCTTTGCGAGTTTATTTTGCCGAAAATTCACCCAGGACAAAAGGTGTCAGACTTCCCCCCCGCCTGCCTTTCCCATATGTATATATTTTTGTAGCGTTGTTGCAATGGTTCAGGCGCTGGCTTGCTGAGTCCAGGGATGCGCAATTTTTCTACACGAGCACTTTGCTTTTGTTGAGGAACTGGAAGATTCTTCGCTATTTGGGTTAGTTGGTACAAGCTGCACATAGAGAGCATCACAGAATTTATACAGCACCTCACTCGAATACCACACTTCAGCTTTGTTGCCCATAAGGCAAAAGAAAGCGCTTACAAGCATCAATGCATGTAACGGTTCATTTTCACAGAGCCTATCGAGAAATACAGCACGTCGGCAAGAAAGAAAAAGCACTTACCATACCAACTTGATGACCATATGTAGATGCAGTTTCATGTGGATTTTGTTTACTTTTATTAAGATTGTTTGTCTTAGTCTATGCGATGTAACGTTCCAGAATAACGCAAGCTGCGATAGGCGGGGTAGTGGATGGCTCCGGAAATTTCTACCACCTGTGGTGCTTGGACGTGCACTGACAACCCACAGCAAAAGGGAGCCTTTTGTTTTGCCTCCTTTGAGAAGCGGTTGCTGCGGCCGGAATTCGCTGCCGCCTCGTTGATTATGGCCGCTTAGCGCGTTAAACACTGCGCCATCACAGCGCGTTGTCGAGACTGTGTTTTTTATGTTCGATCAGTTAGGAACAAATGTGATACTAAAGCCATATGAAATGAGCAAGAATTTTCATCTCGTAGTTATTAATTATTTTCCTCAGTGTAACACTGGACGCAGGATTGAATGATGTGGCAGGCAATTTTCGCTGCTCGGGAATCAAGGCACTCGTGTGCTTTTCGATATCAATACAGGTAAATTACCCGAGGCGGTAAAAGTTTTCTGAGGTTCTCCACTACGGTGTTCCTCAAGGCTTCGGTAGCTTAAGGACTTGGCACTTCGTAAAACTAACAGCCACCAAATTGGCCTTCGGATTCAAAAGAATATAAATGCATTAATAAGTACTAGAAATTAAAACAAACGTCTAGTTTTTTTCCATTCCTTAAATACTATCAAAAAGCATAAACTCTTTGATATTGAAGCAAAACCTTAAATCAAGCATTGCGTTAAAATATTTGTCGTTCATAGTTATGGAAATTCGGGATGCATTTCTCTAGGTATCCCTTACATAAATGTTGAAGGGAAACCGTGCTTAGTTAATGATTGATTTATATTCCTGAAGGCCTGGTCATTGTAGTATGCGATTTCACTTCTTTTACAGCATGCAAATAAAAAAATTTGAATGAGCAAAAAACTTCCATCAAAATTGAAACTGCTGCGCGGAGCCCAGAGAGCACTTCTTTCGTGACGTCTCATGATGACGACACAGGCGTACTGCAGAGTCGCACGCTCTCGCTGCCTCCCTGTCGAAGTGTGCGAAAGTTAATTGCTGTCACGTACGGCACCATGTGAAGTATAATATTTGGTTCGGTGAGTCGTCCTCGATGTCATGGGGTAGTGATATCCAGACCTCGTCATTCAGTTGCAATTGAAATAAAATTCTAAGCAGTACTCAGCAGGCATTACCAATCAGGGCAGAAAGAGCGAACAATCTTGAATGCGGCTATATTATTGAAGTATGAGGCCGTAATTTTCAAGCTTTGTTAAGCCATTTATGCACTTCCAGTAGCCGATGCAAGTGGCCGCCATGTACATCAGGGCGACCGATACTAATATTCTAAATTCCCATTCTTTCTTGATACCGACTCATAATCCCCCTAGCTGCGAGTAATATTACTGTCCCACGGCATCAATACCCCTGCCACACGGAAATGTCATCCCCGTCGAATAGTATTTGTTAAGTTTATTGCAATTTTTTCTACGCGGTGCTACACGACCAAAATTAATGCCTTTTACAAATACAGGCAATTGCGATGGGCAAAAATGGGAGCATAAAAATATTTCGGCGCACATTCAATATTTTGCGAACATTACTTCGATGTGAACGAATGGAGCTTTCAAATTCATATTCATGTCTTTCATGCTTTGTAACCAACCGATGATCACCACCATTCATTACGAATTTCAGTTGCGGTGTCGGCGTCTGTTTACAATACAGCGCAAATTTGAGAGCGCACGAAATGGTCAGTTTCCACTATGTACACTTTGTACACTAAAGCAAGTTTTAAGAGCAACACGTCATATATTGTCTAGTGCGCCGTCTTACAGATACAAATTTCGCGTACGCGACCAACCGTGCAGCATACAGCCCCGTTCCATCCACGCAGGATTGCTTATTCGGCGTAATATATGTTAACCGGTACATCAAAAAATGACCAAGCACAGCCACCTCAAGAAAAGAGACGACATATTCGCAATGCTTGCCGCATTTGTGCAGCAAGCTTACAGCGACAGTGCTGCCGGCGAGAGCGGCGGATAACGGCGCTCTAACCGTGCGCTGCACCTGTCTTTAAACTGTTTCACTAGGCAAAGCAGCACCGGACGGCGCTTCGGGATTGATCAGCAGGATAGTAAATTCTCTATTCGTGAAAGCACTTTACTCTTAACCCGAATGTCTCAGAATGAAAGAAAAATGTAATTTCGGTGACGCCTTTTTAGCAGTGCAGCTGGTGTGTAAGAAATCGGAAGAGCTGGGGCTGCGAGCAGAAATTTTCTTGTATCACAGTTATCACCACAATCTTGTTGCAGGCCAGCGATCCTCAGTAAGGTCTATTTTTTCATACTCTTTTCTCCAATCGCGTGTTATTTAAGAGGTCAACAAAATTTCAGCATCCTTTGTTTTCTAACGGTGGGTCGCAAACAATCCACGTGCCGACATTGACTGCGGCAGGAGGTTTAGCTTGTTTCGTGTGCAAACGTTCGTGGACACAGCATCCCATTTCAACCACCGCCTGGTACACGAGCCGGATCGCGGCATTCAATTTGTGGCGAAGCTCTTTTTTCTTGGCAGATCGGTGGTAAATCACTGTGTTTTTTCTCGCTACATAACTTCTTCAACCAACAAGAAAACATTAGCCATCGCTGCATGGAGCTCGAACTACAAGGCCATGATTCCACGATCGATGCTGTTTGCAACTAAGTTTTCTGCCGTGTCTGCGTTGTACCGGGCTGTTTCCGAATATATATAACGCCACCACCGCCTTGCTTTGTGCCAGGAGCACCGCTTAAGATTATACAGGCGATTTCATAGTGAACAAGCCGCGTCCAGTAAGGCTGCTGCCATAGCTGCTACATTTCTCACTGTCGTCTGCTATCGATGATCTTTAGCGACAGGGACGTAATCAAGCACAGTGTTGGCCGTAGGACTCTCCTAGCTCACAGCGAGAGTCGAGAGTCCTGGGTGCTTTCTTTAAAATTAGTTTTCGACAAAACTAAAACATTCTCAACTGTGCTTTGTATTACACGTAATCTTAACGCTGAGAAGAACGTCTGACCCAAATTTCATTGATATCTTTGAGCATCGAAGAATAACCGGTCTCGCCCTCTAAAACCTTGAAGGAACTTCAGAGCAACAAGCGATTATGACAGCTCTTAGGAAATAATTTTTCTTGTACTAGCTTATTATAATAGCGATCAATATATTGCAAAACAAATGGCTATTTAGAGGGAAAAGATGAAACGCAGAAATTTAATACATCAAGTATAAAATTTATTTAATATACTGTTAAAAACCTATAACAGCTGAACTGCGTCAGACGAAAACCGTTATAAGAACTGTGGGATAAAAGAGCACATGCTTGTTTTTCAAGTGTTAGGGCTCCACAGAAAATTCACAAGCTTTTATGCAAATAGTTTTCGCGAAGCGTTGAGGCATAGATTAACTTCGCATTTTACTGCAAAAAAAAAAATTGAATTTTGAATCTTCGCTTTCTTCCGGTCGTAGATCAACGGGATGTGGTTTCGTTTCTCTCTCTCTTTTTTTTTTGTGGCTCATGAAGCGTTTGTTCTGCAGAAGCCGGCTGAAACTGCAAGCTTGCTTTGTATCACCAAGATAGAGAAGCCAAAGTCTTCATCTAAGTGCGCTTAGTTGTGTTTTCACTAATGTGTAACGCAATTATTAGAAGGAAAATGTAAGAAAATGGTCCACAGCTGTCAGAAACTACTCCGGCATGATTCAGCTTAGATTTTCTCACCGGCACATCAGTCTCTCGTTCCGACAAAACGTAGAGAATAGAGAAGCTTGTGCGCTAGTGTAAATATATTTTATATATATTGCGAAAAAGCATAACCAATGAAGTTTAAATAACGTGAATATTAACGATAATGCGCAACTCCCGCAGGCTGAGTGCAAAAAGAAAATCTGCTTACATTCAGCTAGTAGTTAACGGTGCAAATATTTGTGCAGCTGCATCACTTACTGAAATAACTACTCAGCTTTCAAATCTTTCTTCAGGCTCTTCGTAACTGGTATAAAAAAAGAAAACGGAGTTTGAAGATTGACTGGCGCAAAAGTCTCTTTGCTCGCCCTTACTCGAATTTCATGCCCACTTTCGCTTGTACAAAGACCACTGCGTTCCGCTTTAAAATATCTCACGCGTTGCTAGATGCTGTGGAAAGCCTAAACTATGCCAAAGCCGAAACTAAAAACGAGAGACTCCACTTCTAGATATCCTTCACCTACCTACCCTCATCTTGCTGAACAACACAACCACATATAACTTACAGGAAATCTAGTGACATGTGAATCCTAACTGATCTGGTTATGCCTAAATATCCTAAATGCATGCAACATATTGTAATGAAGTGTTCGCACGTTGAACTTTCTTGACGGCACGACGGC
>JAJIZL010020033.1:307978-361650 GCA_023969395.1 Amblyomma maculatum | reverse complement strand
GAAATGCGCTTATCGGAGCCAATGAGACGACTTTCTTTACAGCTGAGAAACCAATAGGACGCCGGTGCCCGCGAGGTTGTTTCCTGGCGAGCACCGCGTGAATTTCTAGAAGACGCGGCGCATCTCCGCCTGGCACCCAAACACACAAAAGGTAAACCAAAAACACATGGGCCGCAAGGACGCAGACGGCACAAAACACAAAGCTCCGTCCGTGCTCTCAGCAGTCGCCCCCAAGCCCTCAGGCGTTAACCGGTTGGGACGCGAGCTTTCAACAGCTCGCCTCCTTCACAGCCGTTAACCATTTTCCGAACGGCGTACATCGTGAATACCCCCCCAAGAAGAAGGGGAAAGCACAGCGACGCCGTGCAAAAGAAAAAAAGGACCGCTCCCCGGCTGTGCACGGGTCCGGAAAACGGCGCGCGACATAGGCATAGCTCGCTATGCGACAATATATTTACAGTACTAAGTTATTATTCGAAAGAAGATTCGTCGTAATTACACATAAGTTTAGCTGAGCATGATTAAACTCGATAAGCCTAACAGTCCAAACTAAGCCTATTTGTGCGAAACCACTTCTAAATTTCGCTTGGAGTACTTACGGCCGGTTCACACTGCGGAAACATTTGGTCGACTCTGTCTGTCGATAGCGTGTTCGCGTAATGTCAGCTACCCTGTCACACTGCTTCGACACGAAATGTCCGGAAGTACGTCTTTGTCGTCCGGCTACACGGAATGGAAAGTTCTGCAGGAATCCTTGGCGAACTCCTTGTCACATTGAAAAAACAACTTCAGCGACGATCCACTGCTGCCTCTTTAGCGTAGCCGCGGGCGACTCCGAGTCGTGCTTACAAAAGCGGAGGAGGGCTAAGACGGTCGCCGCAAGGAGGCGTCTTGCGCACAAGAACGGGCCGGAGATAAGAAGGGAACCGGAGCGGCTACACCACAGCTGGATTCAATTGTGGGCCACTGTCCGACTGCATTCAAGACGCCGTACCACGGGAGAGAACAAAGCAATGAAGGGGAGCTTTTTTTTCTTCAAGTGCCGTTTGCGAGCACGAAAACCATTAAAAAACGATCAATGACGGTTAAGTGGCAGCGGTGGTGTGTCGTCGCCGCGATTTTTGGTCGGCCAGCGGACAAGTCAAACACTGCCGACGACCGCGGTTTGCATTTAGTTTTCGTTGCCCAAGTCTGTCACACCGACGTAACACTCCGGCAACCGGCCTTGTTCCTCAGCTGCTTGTGCAATGTGACAAGCTGCTTGGAAACAAGTGTCTTCGGAAACAAATCACCGGCTTGACGGGCGAACATGTTTTGTCCACGCCGCTGTTGCGTTCCCGCCGTGTGAACCAGGCTTTGCCACTATAGCTAAACAAGTGTCATTTTTATTCAGCGTTGCACTTAAAGAACTTCATGCCTTGCTAGCCATTATTGAAGCTTCAGGCTCTTCAGCCGACGGAGGTGAATGATTATACTTACAAACAAACGCTTTCTGGTCTCTCGACTCATGGAGTTCACTGGAGGAGTGCCGAGTCTAGTATGGAGAAAACAACGAGCCTCTGCCCACATTTATCCCTTCTAGCTGGAGAATTTATAATTAAGCTGAGCTGTCTGAATATACAGCTAGAATTGGGACGTACAAAGCTCCAATATTACTCAAAATAGAGACGCGCTCACAGCGAATGCTTCCTTGTACTGGTAGTTTTGAGATATCCGGCGACGTCATCAATGCACTGTTCGTAATAGCACGCGTTTTTTTTTTGTTTTTTTTTACTGAACGGAAGATTCTAGTGAAACAGCTTGCGTTTGGCTAGACTTTTTTTTTAGAGGTGATGTAGAGGCAGCGAATTTTTGACAGTTGCAGTTCAAGCAGACCGCGCTCCCCTTCGATGAAACGATAATTACTTCAGGAGCAGGTTGAAGCCTCTCTGGTACAAGGTTACTAGAATGCTTACACGCGCGAGACATCATTGCTGAAAACTGATCCATGCATCCTGTCGGCAACGTGTACCAGGAAACTCGAAAAGAGACCAGGTGCGTTTACAGACGACTTAACCATCTTTACTCCCGCCAGCGTGGTAAAAAATCAGCTGGATGGTTTTCTAAGAAAGTCAATCTTAATTAGGAGAGCTCTATGCAACTATGACTGCCGCGGCGACGGCCAGCAGCGCGTCTCAGGAAATTCCGAACATTCCAAGCCCTTCCGGCTGAGCCTCAATTCGCCCAAATGATTTGCATGGCATTAAGTGCAAAATCTTTCGTGAAGTAATTGAGAAATCCCTAAGCTGAGCCTTTGAGTGTGAGTGGTAGCACATTGGTTCTAACTATATCTTCCCAGTTACCCGGGGAGGGCCCATTTACTTTACTGTTCACTTTCTGAGCCTTTGAGTGTGAGTGGTAGCCCATTGGTTCTAACTATATCTTCCCAGTTACCCGGGGAGGGCCCATTTACTTTACTGTTCACTTTCTGAGCCTTTGAGTGTGAGTGGTAGCACATTGGTTCTAACTATATCTTCCCAGTTACCCGGGGAGGGCCCATTTACTTTACTGTTCACTTTCGTTGCTCGCGATATCGTTAAATATCGATATCGTTCCTGTTAAAATCTGGCATTGCTTTCGTCAGCATCGGCAATGTGAGCAGAAAAATCACGGTTACTTGCGACTGTTAGCGACATGGCTTGCATTTTTGAACGCAGGGATGTATGACGTCACTTGGCCCCATGAAAGGGACGCTTTAGCCGCAGCTTCGCACCTGAGCTTTTCAACTCAGATAGGAGGTTGAAGGGAATCTAACTTACAGGTCCTGCTTTCCAAGCCAGGCATACTAACCTTCCACAGGCACGTTATCATCGCTTGGTTAAGCGAGGCTTTATATCTTTATACCACGTAGTACGGTAGCTGAAGACTGTATAGTGTGATCTTAGATAACTTATATTTGCATTGTAAAAAATAGTGATATAATAGAGGCCAAATCAAAGGACTGGTTAATAAGCGAGACGTAAAGAGCATTGTGAGCATGTACTCCAGTGCGGATGCGCCAGCGTACCACAGGAATCATTAACGCTATTTCATCATGTCCGTGCAGGCGGAACTTAATTGTCCCCGCCTCCCAATATCTGAGGCGAAAGCCTTTATAGATGTTGGTGAGGCCAAACGTAGGCGCAAAATGTGAGGTCAGGAGGCTATGCGCTCGTCAGGTGTCCTCAGAGAAAGCGCGACAGATACTGCGCTTTTCCTTTTCATTAAACCAATCATTATTGCGAAATCAGTCGTAAAAGATATGTAATGCTAATTTTAGATGCTGGCGAATAATCACCATAAATATAATAAAATAATACTTATAAGTAATGAAGATATCAATTAAGGCTATTGTTTAATAATAGCAGTAAAATAAAAAGTAACAAGACCGCTTAAATTACAAGTAAACGTAAATAAAATAAAAAAAATATATAATTAGAAATAAGGACATCACCAAGAAAAGCGCTAAATATTACAAGAGGATCGCTGCAGCGGTAATACTTTCGTATTCTTCCAATGCATTTATGCAGTGACCTCTAAATTTTATTTGCGGCTCTGTAGTCCCAAGTTTTTTCAGTAGCGTACACTTTCAACGTACCACATTATGTCAAACACTGACACAAAAGGATAAGCCTTCACTTCAACCAAGCCGAGTAAACGTCCATGAGAGGCATAGGGCAGTGTGCATAACTGGAGATCTTAGTGTACTGGAGGGTGGATTAAGTCCTCACTCTCTCATCTCAAAGGTTAAGTTCGTCCGTCATCTCGGCCATATGACATGTTTTTGCGATAGCAAATACCGACGACTAGTCACTGCACGGCCATCTCATCTGCAATCACCGGCCAGAGACGATATGTGTATTTTATATCCTTTGGAGCAACCACCAAAACCGTTATTCACCTTTCATTGTACGTGACAAATTTCCGAAGCCATTGTGGCAAGGCATCATCGCTACGTGGATGGATGTATGGATGGAACATAGGAGCGTCGCCTTTGAAACGGGGTGGTAGCAGTTGCTATCATGCTAATTTTTCTCCCTATATTTTAATTATTGGTTTAGATTGGTTAACTATAACGTCATTCTATTTATTGAATTTTTGTTTCTACATTACTAGCATTATGTCATTTTTCTGGTTTTAAGCCACCAATCTTCCAGTCGTTTCTTGCTAGCTTCCACCGCAGGTTTATTCAACCGGCCACTGATATCTCGAAACCTCAGAGCTCCAGGAAGAGTGACTGCGCCTGTATCGACTTCCAGATAGATACCATTACATTCGAGTATAATATGGTCAATTGCTTCACTGGAGTTAGCACATACAGCACATGCGTCATCTCCATTGTTAAACTTCTTTTTGTAGCTGCGTGTTCTAAGGCACCCTGAGCTAGCTTCAAAAAGTAGGGCACTGCCTCTTGAGTTATCAAAGAAAGTTTCCTTCCTGATCTGCCTTTTCCACTTTCACTTTCGGTATAATTCCACACTCTGTTTCTTTTCCATCGAGTTTATCAAATGCTTACCTTCTGTGTTTTTCACCTGTTGCTTAACGCTCTTTATTTCTCCATCCTTGTGACTAGCATACTTACTAGTTAGTTTCCTAGCTCTTTTCCTCCATTGTGAGTCAACGCTTTTTAGGTATAGGTATTTAAATACTTTAGCTGTCCATCTGTTACTGCTCGATTTCCTCAGGCGTTCCCCCAAAATTATTTTACTCTGAGCTTCCCGTACTTCGAAAGATGTCCAGCCCATATCTCCCTGTACCACCTCATTTGTGGTTTTGCCGTGGGCACCTAGTGCTAATCGTCCAACGGCTTTCTGATTTATTTCTAATGTCGACTGTACCTCTGATTTTAAGCACAAAGCCGCATTTCCGAAAGTAAGTCCGGGCACCATAATTCCTTTCTATATACCCCTCAAATCCTCATACCTGTTGAATCCCCACAATGCCATATGCTTTATTATCCCGGCATTTCTAAGCCCTTTGGCCTTAAGTGATTGCTCATGCTTTCCAATGTATGCCAATCCTCCGTTTACCCATACCCTCAGATATTTACATTCTGCTACTGTGGGTATTTCATGACCTTGTATTTTAAGACCCTGATCAGTTGAGCCGTTGAAAATCAGCACACCCGACTTAACTGCGCTAAAACTGAAGCCCAGAGCGTCCCCTTCCTCTCCGGTACACTTAACTAGAGTTTTCAATTCTTCCAGACTCTCAGCTAGCCGCACAATATTGTCTGCATACATCAAACGGAGGGGGGGGGGGGGGGGGGCGCTGCTCTACCTAATATCTATGACAGGTTAAAACCTAGGTTACTTTCTTGTATCCTCCGTTCCAGGTTTATTTAACTGGGTACCAGCGCCGCTTTGCGAGGCGCGGCGAAAACTGACCCCCGACCGTGATGAGGCGCTTCCCGTAACGAGGCGCTCGCATCGCAATCCCCGTTTGGTGCGATGCGTTTTGCTCCGCCATGGGCGGTCAATCGAAGATGCGTTTCCATTGAGAGGGCGTGGTTCTACACCGTTGTTTCTTGTTTCGGGAAGAAGGAAAGCAGGCGCCAGTTTTGCCTGACTTCACTGTTCTGCACCCGACAAGTCTGGAAGGGAGCACAGATAGATCCACTCTTGCGACCCTTGCGCTGCGGTGCTCTTACCTCGTTTCGGACATCTAACTCACTCATTTGTTTTTGTAACAGGTAACTAGTTATGTCACTCAGGGGAAGAGTGTTTGTAGCGCATGCCCTTCAACCACCCGCTTTATCTGCTGTACCATTGTGCGTAACACTAGTTGCTTCGAGTCGCATTCAGTAGCTACTTTATACGTACAGCCGGCGCAAGGTCAGCATTATTTGAGGAGGGAAATCGAGAGCAGTATTCGAGAAGAATATTTGTTTTCTTTTTCTCTGGCGGAAGATACATCTTCGCTCGAGGAACCGCAGTCTTGGCCTAACTTGTACTGTAAAAAAAAGGTTTGCGAAAAAAAAAAAATCCATGCCAAATTTATTGACATAACGGTTGTGTTCTCGCTTCTAATGTCTTCACTTTGTAATTTTGCCGATATTGTCTTTTAGTGCGTTTTCTGTAATTCAACTGAATTTCAAGTTTCCATTTTTTTATATAAATCGGGCTAGTTGTCATTTCACAAATTTTGCTGTCTTGCTTTTTTCTTGTATTTAACAGAAATTTTATGTTTTCGTAGTTTGTCAAAAAAACAGGCTAGCTTGAACTTTCACAAAATTTTGTTGTCAATGCTCTTTTGTTGGTCTACAGGTATGCTCGGTTCCTTGGAACTTGTTAAATAACATGATGTAATTGAACACAATTTTTTACTCTTTGGTTTGCTGATTTTTATAGATATATTTTGCCCTAACGTTGTAATGGGTTTCATTTATTTCTAAACCTAGCGCTGGGGTTAGTCGAGAGCGGAACCCATTAGGTTCAATAAGTTTAATGAAAACTATATTTCTGTAAAATAGCAGCAAACTGGCCATACAGGAAACACGAAGAGGGAAATTATGTACAAGTAAGTTCAAGATAACAGAGAAAGTTCAAGGCAATGGGGTCAGCTTCCAAGTTTTGAATTTTAATAAATAATCCGAATTTGTATTTTGAAGGCCATTCGCCCAGACAATCGCTCACCTTTGGAGAGAAAGAACATGCCTTGGCCTTCATAGCGTTTCCGTGCTTCTTTCAAAACTCATTGCAGGAACTGCCTTAAGGAAAAAGAAATAAGAGCCTAGATTAGTGTAACAGAATGGTATTCGGATAATACCATGCAATTTCAAAAGTTTTATGCTGGAAGGGTCGACAGTTGTAATATTTCAGGGCGTTTCTAATCTGTGGCAACAATATTATCACCAATACGCCATATGCAGCCGGAACATTTATGCCTAACAATTATAAAACAGGAATATGTCGGCTGAACCTTGTTCATCTCAGATGCAAGTTACCTATACTACTTTAATATCTGCCAGGGTATCCATGTGTTTAGGAAACGATCGAATATCTGCTTAAGAAAAGCAAGAAGGACTCAAGGAATCATGGAATTTTATCTTTCAATGATCCACTGCTGTATATCGAGAATAAAAATGAATTAATACTGTAGACAAGGAATGTCCATGACACGGTGTAGTAACCTGCAATATATCTTTCAATGTCAAATATTCATTTTTTTTTCTATTCCCACAGAGTTTACATTTACGTCAAAGCATATTTTCCTTACATCTGATGAATTTAGAAAAAAAAAAAAGCCACGAACTGATTATGCATAGCCTTTTGTGAAAAAATCTGACGCTGAGGGTCTGTATTACGACCAAACTGTACAGCTAAGTAATTTACACTAGCAATCCATATATTTCGTGTTTCCGCGTAAGATCGAACAAAAGATGTTCTGCCGACCTTTTATATTAATATCAAGATTTTACATATTGTTGCCTGATGACAGACAGGAGGAGATCTGTTATAATTTTTGACGCCGAATTGTTTTTGGTGCCAGAGGGAATTAATAATGACGAAGAGGTGGACTGCCGCGCTTATCTTTGCTTTGTTGCCAAATTTGGTTATGAATTAACCACAATATGTTAAAATTAGGTACCTGAAAATTGTTTGAATATAATAAATGCATGTTTTTATTTGTCTTTGGTTAATTTTCGCTTTTCTCGGTAGTGGAGACGTTTTTATACAATATCTCAATATCAGCCTAGGAAACTAAATTTCACTACTTTGAAAGCATTTATTTCAAAAATGGTTTAGACAGGACATCAATAATTCCACAATATGTTCTCAGCATTATTATCTGTCAAACAACTAAAGTTTAATTTGTGTAACCTTTCAATACATCATTTAGCTATTCCGCACTTGCAATCGACTCGACGTACCGTACAGCCACGTACAAATCATCTGTGCACCAGATATTGATCTATCGGCCGCACTTTATTAGAGCAATCGGGAGGACAGGTGCTCTAAAGAAGAAGGATTTGCTATTGCATAAAACCTATGGCTGTTTTATTTGGGCATGTGCACATTTGCAGCAACCGCGCTAAATGATTCAGGTGGCTAGCGCAACAGTAAAAAGTGGGTATACCACAAAATGTAAATTTGGCAGCTCTAGAACAGCTCGAAAAGAGGGACCCGGAAAATGCAGTCATGTAAGCGAAACTTGCCCATATCGAAAGCAGTCCGGATAAGAAACCAGGGCATATGATGGAACTATTGCTCAAATGAAAAAGCGATATTGACATTATTATAGACGTTGCGGGTTTCTGTATCTGCAAGTGAGGAAAACATGCTAGGTTCTATATACTACCAAAATATGGACACTGATACTCATGCATCAACGCCATAAAAATAAAAGAATAAATTCATGCAAGCGAGAAGCCTTCCGGGTTTTATTTTATTGCGAAAGCAATACTACTCTTGGTTTCGAGCCTTCAGCGTAGCGCGGCCGGTAACCACGTACGTCATACCCACGTGACGCTGTAACGTCGCACCACACGTAACACTAGGGTGAGAGCTGGGCTACCAACTCAAGCGGTCGGCGTAGCTCGGCGGTAGCCACGTCTTGCCCACGTGACGCTGTGACGTCACACTCCACGTGACACATGGGCTGGCAGGAGCAGCCAACTTGAATCTCGTTTCACATGGGACGGTTATGTCACAATCAGCCTGCTAGAACTCTTGCATTCACGTTACCCCTATAGGCTACTAAGGCATGTTCATAAGGGTTTGGTTAAAGCGGAGGTTTATATGTGGGCTTAGGAAGAAAAAAAAGAGAGGGAGAAAAACGCTCGGTCACCCGCAACTAATGCTTTTGCTCAATATTTGGTTCAGCAGCGTTGAACGCATGTAATTTGTTTGTATTCACCTTTCTGGGGCCTCAATGAAACATACGCTTCCCATTGGAATCCCAAAAAAAATAAATCTTCATGGCGTGTTGTCGTTGCTGTTCTCCTCTAATTTGATGGCACATACCCACACAGGGTGATCGGCTAAAAATTGGGGAGCAGGGATATTAGATTTTGAGATGCATAATTACATCGCAAAAAAATAAATAGAAATTAATTATAGGAAATAGAGAAGGAAATTTAAATATGAAAAACCAAAATAAAAAAGGGGTAATTTCTAACGCACGCAGTAGGAGAATACTGACATTTATGCGTACAGATTAAAAATTAAACACATATTAGCAAGGCAGACGTTTTGTTTCTATTAAGAAGTATTGAATGGCGTTAAAAACAGACCTGTGGCTGTACCCAAGCATGGTGGCACCGAACGATAATAAAATCTGGCTGCTTAAATTAAGGCCCAGCTGTTGTAACGGCTTCTCCAAATACCGTTTTCTCATCATAGTAAAACGGCGGTAAAATATCAAGAAATTGATTTATTGTTTCCGGTTCCCCGCAGAATGCGCAGACGGGAGAAAGCGCCAAACCAGACCTGTGCATATAGAAATTTAGGTGCGGAATACGACAGCGTAGCCTGGTTGGAGAGACCTCAGTCTGCCTGAATTGACGTGATTTTCTATTCCAGGAGTACTTGAGATGCAGGTAGCCGTTCGATGATAAAACAGATCCAGACACCGTGCTTAATAAGGAACACCTACGAAATCGTGCAGTCATGTACGCTGTTGCCGGTAGGATAGGCAACACAGAGCCATTAAGAGATTCTTTACCTAGTCTATCAGCAACCTCATTGGCTGTCACATTACAGTGGTCTGGTACCCACACCATATGTATGAGGCAGCAGTGTAGTGCCTTGACAGTCACCAAAATGTGGGGTCTTTTTTTGCTTGGTAGCGCCATACCGAAACAATAATAGATTTGAACGTTGAGCTAGCTGGTCATTCATTAACGTCCAACTCTATTATTGCTCGGGAGACCAATGTGTTAGCTCGCCTTCAGGGGCATTGGTGAAAAAGGAATTAGATGTTTTGTGCTTACTGGCAGGACAGTAAAGGTAAGGAATAAGTTAGCTGCAGACAAAGTAAAGGGAGAAGATGTGCGGGTTCTGATCGATATAGTTGTCAATGCAATGTTGTCCTTATGTTTGTGTTTGCTTCTTCTGTTTTGTTTTGTTTTGTTATCAGCCCTGCTGCCTTCTTCTTCCAAGATCCTGAAACAGCTGAACAAAAGCATAGCAGCAATGCTCACCCTTAGCGGTTAGAACAATAGATATTTTTGTCGCATTTTTCTTATTATAAGTATCGTGTTTGAAAGAAGTCATGCGACGACAGTCCTACCACAGCCATTTCACTCCACAATATCGTTGTTTTAAGCGACAGTTTTAAGCGACACCATGCGTTGCTGGTGCAGTAAACCATATATGATTATTGGGAACGCAGAGTAAAGCAAATACGAACGGTGAGAGCAACATCGCAACTGCCGTGGCGCAGCCCGACGTGTAGAAGATCTGTTGACGTCCTTTTCACTAGGCAGGTCAACTGACAAAGTTCCACGTTGCCAGAAGATTCGCGCCTCCAGGTCTAGATGTGGTGGTGAAGGCACCAGCCGGCTTAAAGCTGGGGCGCACGTTTCCGTTCAATGGACGGCGGTCCCTGTTCAAGTGCCAGAGCACCATTCGTCCTGTTTCATGAAAAGCATAGTCGATGTAGTAGCCGTCAGCCCACCAAACACAGTCACCAGCACCTGTACCAATGCGGTGGCGTCACCCCGTTTCTAACAGCTTAGTACCAAAGAACGTATATTTTCAGAGCACCTTTATTCCCCATTTTAAAGCTGCCTATACAGGTTTTGAAATTAATTGAAGCTTCTAGCTCAAGAACAGATACAGTATGGTATCAGAATGCTTGTTTTGCATGATTCACTTCCAGCGCCCACTAAATATGTTCTCTGTGTAGGTGTTAAGAGTCCTTATTAAATGGTCTGGGCAGGAGTAAATATTTCTGCATTTTCGAGCTCTCGTCGCAGTCGCCCTGTCGACGGTATTACCCGCCCTCTTTTTTGACATTGACTGTAAATTTTTTCGCAGTCGTGACAATCGGCGCACGATCATTCTCCCCCCGTTTATTTTGTAGCCCCTGTGCCCATGTTCTTCTACAACCAGCTGGTTTTACGTCTGAAGAGCCCTTTAAGATTTTATTCCCTTTTTTGTGGTGGCGCACCTATATTTATAACGTTTAATTTGTAGCGCCCGTCACGCCGCCATCTTAGCACAAGCCACGGCACGGCGCTGGAGAAAGAAGAAAAGGTCACTAGGCGCCTCAGCGCGAACAACGCAAAAAGAAAAACAGTTCGAACCCGAACGCTGTCATAGCTGGTTATTCCTCGTCTTCTTCCCGACAAGTTAAAAAGCACGTCTTTCGATTTCACGTCACTTCTTTAGCTTTCACTCAGCGCTTTAAAAGACCCCTCCCATTTATTCTAGGCCATATATCTTCCGAACAATTCCTTAGGAGCCAAGACAAGCATTAACATCCCAAGCGAAGAAAGGCGAGGGCAACGATGATGGAACAAGAACCGTACTTACACAATCCGCACACTTTTAAAAAAAACTTCCAGGTGATGACATTACCTTACAGTCAAAGTTCTTCTGAAGCTAATGTTCATTAACATTTACGGGTTTTAATTTCGTTCTCTCTTCGTTAAGGTGAGGTCGTTGTTTGTCTTAAAACAAAATTCAATATTTTTGCAATGGACACGTGAATAAGACATAACACTTATGTTGTTTATTTCGCATTCGCGCCAGTATTTAAAAAGTGCACCAGAACTGCCCCTCGACAAAATTGCCTCGTTTTGTCACTATTCCGGTTCCCTACATGAATTCCGCTGTCACTTGAGCGAACCTGGGATTTGCTATCATGCGGAAAACTCTTTTTCGTGCACTGTTCGGAGCAGGTTTGCCGTCTTGCATTTTCCAACTAGTCCCGCAATGTGGTTTGTACAGTTGCGTTAGAGAGCTGCCTACTGCTCAGTTGTCGCGTCAGCTCCGCAGTGTTGGGCGCCTCGGTCGCATACTCTGTTTTCCAGCTGCTTACAATTTGCGTGTTTCAAGACCTTCACTTGCTACGGCGTATCCTGGCGTTTTACTGAGGCTGTTGGTGTGTCACTCATTGGGCGAAATCATGGCTCACGGAAGCGTCCTCGAGAAGGGGAGAGAGGACTCATGCTACGCGGGTTAAAGTCACTGGATACTAGCTGGGGGTCTCTCTCTGCTCTTTCTTCAAATTTTATAAAAGAAAAACCCTACTTGACCTCCCTCAATTCCTGCTATACACACCGAGAATAAACATGTTGAGGCTTGCTCATCGTTTTGGCAGATTCTTCGCAACCACGTGCAGTGAACTCCTGTTAGAGGCACCAGCACCGTTTTCGCTAGACTTCTCATTGCAGATCGCACCTGAAGCATTGTCTTTAATATTTATATATCCAGTTTATTTATAAATGTACTGTATCCCACATTTGGCCTTAGCAGAGGAGACAATAAAGGAACGAATTGAATAACGTCATGACAAAAGTAGTGGTAACAATAGCACAAAACAAGCAATACAAATAATACAAAAGCAAAATATATGAAGTGATCATATTTCCCTCAAAAGAGAGTGATTACGTGCGAGCGCGAACAGGTCTTTAGGAGCATTTACGACTGTGTCATAAAAACCTAGGTTTTTTCCGTTGCGCATGCGCTTATATGATTTATATCTAGAGGTTAAACTTCTGAATAAACTAGTTAGTTTGCGCTCGTCCTGTCGTTGCCTCTGTTTTTTGTGTTGTCTTTTTTGCGCATAGCCTTAATGGCATTATATGATTCAAGCCAACTAGCCCGACAACAACTCTTGTAGGGGCAAGGGGTTTTGACAGAACTATTTTCGTTGTGCCATTCCAACCATCGCGTAAGAGTATGCTGAGTTCGGGGATATTGTTGAGATTCGTCATCAATTGAGGAGAATTCTGCCTCTTGTGTTGTGGCAAAATAAACCGGATAGCTTTCCTGATAATATCTTCTAGTCGCTTTTTATCCTTTTTAAGGTAACCTACAGGTAAAGGCTTACATGTAATAGTAATCGACACTGTACGGTAGTTGACATAATCAAGTCGATCACCCGTTTTATGTACCGGTATTACCCGGGCCATCCTCCAGTCCTTTCATATAGAACCATATTAGAGTAATACCCTAAACTGGTTATTTAAAAGGGCATTTTTTCGGTATGAAGTCTTAAAAAAAGCCTGTAGCATGAAATGATTCTCAGTCTAGCCTGTCAGTTTCGGTTTTTTTACCTTTCCTGAAGGTACAGCTCGCAACCTCTATGAGAGGTGATTTCTTCTGTGCAGTTATTACACATATTTGAAATGTTATGAAAAATACCCGGTAAAACGTACTAACGTCCTGTACAAACCTTGAGAACAAAGAGGGGACTCAACATGTACTCATGTGCGAAAATAAGGAGGCCGCACGAACTGCTACGGCAAGTGTTTTTTGTGAGCGAAAGGGTTAAACTGACTGAAGTGTTCGGAGAAACCATCCTAGGCGTACCTCAAATACAGCCGCTGCACCGTCGCTAAATGCTGGCACATACACGAAAAATAGCGATAAAGATCTCATGAAAAGCACGCTGTGAACTTCTGCTCAAACTAATAAATGTTTCGTTTATTTTGTAGGGATTACGTTCCCAAGACCAGTTAGGCAATAGCGATGCTCGAGTTGAGGTATTCAAAAATTGTGACCGCCTGGGGTTCCTTAACGGGCACTGACATCGCAAAGTAGACAGCTTCCTTGCTTTTCGCCTGCATTGAAAAACAGCAGCCGCGGTCGGGATTCAATCCTGCGTCAATAGTTTCAGTAGTTGGGAGCCCTGACAACTGAGCTACCGCCGCAAGGCAGGGTTCAAACTAAGGAAGGGCACATCTTTAGGCACTGAATATTTCAAAAAAAGCCAATTCTACCTATGATTTCAAAGCATCCGCCATTATTTATTGCAAGAAATAATGTATCTTCAAACTACCACAAACCCTTATAAAAATAGCTTATTTAAATCGGCTGTAGCACAATCATTCTTCTGATACCAGAACATCATTTACATCGGCTTATAAGAAACCTGTTCTCGGAGTTGTTTTTTCTAGCTTTTTCGAGCTAGCTAGAGCTGGCCCCCACTCCTTCATGCATTATCGTGTTATAAATATCGATAGCCTGAATTGGCATGGGCCCGTACAGTAGATCTCCCTTAACCCGAAACAGTTTGCAATAGTAATTAGGTGGCTCCTTATATATCGCATGAATTTTTTGCAGGCAATCAATATTTCGGTCTGCATCTTGCCAAGAAGAAGCTTGACCCTGTTGGTCGTTCTCTCAACTCGATGAGCTGGAGCGTACATATCTAAATACAGATGTTTATTTCCCTGTCTTGTGACAGCCCACGAAGGGCACTACCTTCAGGATAGTGTTATGGATATAGAGCCGTGTATTGTGGAGTGGTGCAGATGTTTTTTACGACATCTTTGTCTGGTGCCCTGGGCCCAAATGTTCGAGCTGTAGAGTATCCGCTCTATTTTCTTGGGAGCCCTCTTGAACATACGCACATACAAGATGATTTTCTGTCTGTCGGTAACCGGCGATTTACAGCCGTCAAGATTCTTAGCTGCTTAGCCATGCTGCACTGACAGTGAGGTAAATGCTAGCCGCTGTCTGTCAATATATAATAGTATATGTATGTACATAAGAAGTTGTTCGGTGCAGCCAGACCAGACCCCACTTTTTTCTTTCAGTGCATCCTCGCTAGCCATTAATTTTTCTTGCCCTTTTTATTTATGCGATATAGCGCTATATCCTCCACTTCTTTGTCAGGGACCACAGCATCCCCGCCTCATGCTCACCATATTGATTTTTATTTCATTCGGTTTTTTCATATCATCTAGGTGTTTGGATTTAAAGCACATGCTCTCCGGAAGTAAAGTACTAATACATGGCCGTCGGTGTTCATAGGCGTCTAATATTATTTTCCGACATTGTTTTCAATATAGATACTTCTTGTCCGCGTGAGGCATGCGACCATTATTACAACCTAAGTTTTATGACATTAGAAAGGAGGCTTTTCATACGCTGCCGGGACGGAAACGTCAGGGGAGAGGAGATAATTATTGACAGAATTTTTATCTTAAGGAGTCAGCGTCTTCTCTTTGGCGATGACAATTGCTGCTACGGATGCCTTTTCATTCAATCTGTTTTTACGCGCACTCAAGTCAGCTCTCCGCACGCAACACTCATAGTATTTCTGTTGGAACCAAGTGGCTCATCCATGCACAGTTTTCAAATTTCTTCCTTCGGTTTTGGCAGCTCACTCTGCCCACGCCAACACTCATGGCCTTGCGAAACCGCATTGACGCAACCAATACTGTTATGTACGCACAATGTGGACGCACAGATACATCCGTGCAAGAATAAAGTTAAAGATATATACAGTGAATACATTGTTACGTTATCGTAAGTCAAACGACGCAGTATCCATACAGAGCCCTGGTTCCAATTTTTTGGGCTTTTTTGTTTTGTGCTCCTCATTATTGCCGAGTGCAGAGAGGTAGTATAAGCGTGTGAAGCGTTCCTTTGACAGGTTTATTTGAGGCTGCAGGGAACTTCACCAAACAATACGGGACCGTTATATGTGCTTTCAATATGACAACAACCCTTTGGAAAATGAATTTATTTCGATTGCCATAGAAGAACATTATTTATTGACAGTTTACAGCTAATGTGCTTCCAAGGCACGGTTTTCATTTTCGTACCACGTAGTAAATTATGTTTCATGCTTCTTTGAGCCAACACCAAACTACTGCAAATAAAGTAATACTTCGTGTTTTTATCAGAAGGTTAATAGAAGAACTCTTTTCTTCATGTATGTTCGCACTAACTTCCTCGAACATTCATACAAAGGTTGACCACCTGATACGTGAAAGACATTTTAGATCCTCACATATCCTACTCTTTACCTGGGATTCAAACAGGAACATAGATCGTAATTTACCACGTGCCGTATGACTTAATATATAGGCTTACTTGATACAAGCTCTTTGTGGCGTATATATTCTTTCGCATTCTCGCTTGCGAAACTGAACGCCTTTCTCGGAACCTCAATAAAGATGTTATTGCAGTCCAAGTGCTCTGCGCTAGTTTTTTTCCTTGTTTTTACATATCGATCCCGGATGTTAGTACTTGTTTTGCCGAAGCACATTTATGTGGACACGTTATAAAGGCAAGAACAAGCTAAAGGTTCTACTTTCTCAGCAGGCCATAGTAATAAATTCTTGCGGGGGGTATCATGAAAACAATATCCACAGCCTAAAGTAGCCCTGCGCGGAGCTCATCGAATTTCAGAACTGCAGCTTAGCAGTTTCCAACATAGCTCTGGCCATGGTTCCCGTAGCGTCTGTAATAATGTTAGTAACCCTAGGCTATACCGCAAGCTGTGCAAAGCAGTCGCACGTAAAGCAGTCGCAGGTACCGCAATCGCAGGTACCACAGTCGCAGATACTGCAGCCGCAAGTACCGCAGCCTCAAGTACCGCAGCCTCAAGTGCCGCAGCCTCAAGTGCCGCAGCCTCAAGTACCGCAGTCGCAGGTAACGCAGCCGCAGGTACAGCAGGTCATCGATCCATCATGTAAGTGTCGAGCATGGCATCTCAGATTACCTACGACCTGCCCAATACCACAAACTATTGCCACTTCATGTAAGCATGCTAAAATGCGAGGTTGATGCCTAAACAGGTCCTTGTACTCATTTATACAGAAATGTTTTGTGCTCCGTAAGTGGTCATTGTACAAAAGAAATGATTCGGAGTTCATGTAAGGCATTTTATATTCTAAACTGCATCCAGAGCCAGGCTATACGCCGTTCATTTCTTGTCTTTAAAATTGTTTTTATCTGAACACTGCATAACTATTTAAAAACGTGTAGCGAAGGAAAGCGTTTATTGTAATTGCACTACTGTTTTGTTCCCATCCAAATCTAAATCACTTCAACCAGTGGGATTTGTGTCCACGTTTCTTTCGTGTGTTTGCGCCGCCATAATGATAGTTCTTGCATAGAAACAAAAATAAGCTTGAAGAACACAAGTTAGAAGGAGGCAAATAAAATCGAACTCGACGTTTCTGACAAGTATTTCAACCATTGCACCGCCTATGTACTGTGTTAAACGCATCCGCATTATTGCGGCGCTGTTTTTTCTCTGTTCTAGTTAACTATTTTCCTGCTGTGCATTTAAAATGTGGCATTGCAATGTCGTAGAGCCAAGATATAATTGACCGTGTAGCGCCTTTCTTCAAAAGCATAATGATGTCACTTATGATCCTTCAATACACCTGACAACACCTTTAGAGGCCTGTCTTCTTGATGTAGAACTGCACAAATAATGGATAAATTATTTTTAACATGTTTCTGCGTTTTGCTTCTTCAGTTTTATGCCGTTATCTTTAGTTCATCGGTTCCGTCCGCCAAATACCTACAAGTAAACGTCATCAATAAAACTGTTAGCCAAGATACAACCTGGATACCACAGTCATGAGACCACCGCTGATGCATTCTAGTGTTTAAAATTTCTCGGTACCCATTTTTTGCAATCGAAATGCAGCTAACGCCGGACCGTTTTCGTTGAAAAAATTCTGGATCATCAACGCTGCATTATCCAGATTCGCAGATAATGAGGTAACTCTTGTCATGCTTGTTCCTGGCGAACATTAGGGGTGCAGACACATCAGTGTTCATACGGGCACCGGTTTCATGTCTCACATGTTCTTTAGCACCAGTCGAAACCTACCTGATTGTCAAAAATCACTGCCTGCCTGCTAGGCCTAAGCGTAGCGCGTCGAACTCGAAAGCGAAAGCTCCCGGTAGTTTACATTTCGATATGTGAATGCAGCACAAAAATAAGTATTGTTACGTGGCTACAAGTGAGGAGACGGCACATTATGACCGGGTGAAAGATGATTTAATGGCTCACCTAGCGCGAGGGCTCCTATCGCGCCCCTGCTGAACTTCTTCGCAACATTTCCGGGGCCACCCAGCGATCGCCCCGATCGGTTCATTCCAGTCGATGACTTGACGGTGAGAATTTCAAAGGAAATACAAAACGGAATGACTTGCTTGTCACCCCCCGTGACTGAAGCGTGGATGATCCGCCTCTCCTGGAGCTTTCCAGCAATCCACCATCAAAGCATCCATGGGGCCGATAGCTCGAGGTCGTGTCGGGAGACTTGGGCTGGGGTTTCGTGTTCATGTCCTAGGCGTCTTTGGTCTGGTTTCGGCTCTGTATGGTCGTTCGTCTGTGCGACTTGACTTCAGATCCGGGCTGGGGGTGGGGCGGCGGTAGTTGCGGATTGTCGGGTCTCGGCAGGAAGGGCTGGACGGAGTTCCGCAGCGATATCCACGGACTTTCGGCCGATGGCCCGGCATACGGATGGCGTCCTGGCTCCAAGGTGAGGATGGGGATGACGTACACCGCGCCTCCAACCAAAATATTACGTGGCCACAAACCAGAATGCAGCACAACATGGCGACAGGGTGTAAGATGTTTTAATGGCTGATCTAGCACGAGGGCTCCTCCCGCGCCACTGCCGATCTTCTTAGCAACAGTATTACAAAAAATGTTTTTGTTTTTTCTACTGGATGCAGAAGTAAAAAGACGCGAAATTTCCTAATGCAATTAAAAGACTATATGAATTCTTAATTCGTGTTTAGGCTAATTTTGTTTGTTGCTTTGCACGCTACTACAGTGTTCCTCGACGAAAAAAATACAGAAAATTTGTCAGCGGCTGTTTTTAGGCTTTTCTAGAGTTCAACTTCCCAAAGGTAAATAGACTACCACGTACGTCTAAATGGGGAGACGGGTTGATAATATTAAATGCAGCGGATTGGTTAACTGGCACCAAAATACAAAAGCAGGCGGGTTCACCGCAAAACTGCTGCCGCGTGTCCGGGTCCCCTCGGCCTAATTGTCGAGTGTCTATGACATGATACAGCGTCTTCCAGACTTTCATGTGGCGAGAAAGTTGGCCGAAGACAGATAACTCATATACGCCTGGCTAAACACATCCAGTCTATTTTAATGTTTTATCCCATGGCCTAAATCCAAGAAAACGGCTCGACCCCCTTGGGTGAGATACATCTGCCTGAAACTTAGCCGTAGATAGAATATATGCCGGGCGTCGATAATCTTCAACTCTCAAAGCTCAAACTCATCTAATGGTCACGCGCTCAAGCCCCACAGTTTCCTCCGTAGCGGCATGCATCACGCAGAAGCCAGCCGCGCGACGTTTGCCCGAGGAAGAACCTAATTGCGCCCCCCACCATCGAGACCAATGCCGATAGAAATCAAATGCCTGCAGCGTGACTAACGATCGAGATCAAGCCTAGACTAACAAACAATCCAGAAGGAGTGCGGCAAATCTATGGCTTACACAAGTGGTAAGAAATAATTAGGAGGACTATGACAGTAAGCTGGGAGAAGCTGGCTCTTCTACTGCTTGAAATCACATACGACGTAATTCGAAATATAATGACCATCTGTTGAGTAAAATCATCGCACCCATCAGTCTTAAACCACATAACCGTATTCAAACCTTGGTCTGACAAGAATGTCGTAGGCAAGTAGCTTAACATTTAGGAGAGTTTTACGTTGCGTCAAAGAAAACTCAATTTCCGAGAGGCTGGTGTTTAAGCATTTGCAGACGGGAGTGCTGTTTCATGACGCGGAAGAAAGAGTATAAAAAAGGTACAAAAGACATAGAAAGGGACCAGGGCGGGCGCATAAATGCATAAACTTTATTACCGCAGCTTGTGCAACAAAGAACCCCAGGTGGTAGAAATTTCCGGAGTCCTCCACTACGGCGTCTTTCATAGCCTGAGTCGCTTTGGGACGTTAAACCCCACAAACCAACCAACCAAGTTTGTTTTGCTTTGTAGGTTTTAATGGCCATAAGCGACTCATCAAAAAAAAAAAAACTGTTCTATGCACAACGGCCGCGAAACGGGCAAGGTATCGTTTCAATTTTTCATTGTACTTTAGAAAACTTTGCACTGTTGCTGTCTTCATAGCTGCCTCCATTGAAAGCACAGTGCGCAACGTTCTTTAAGCCATGCTTAGGAGATATTTACAAGATTAAACCAAGCGCATAAAACACCCAAGATACGCTTTATTCAAGGAGACACGAGAAAGAGAACCAATGATCTTCCGAAACATCCTGCAAGAAACCGGTCCGAGCACGATGGGTACTCAAGCGGCAAAGAGGTGGCGTGGTGGAGGCAGGGTTCAGAGCCTAGCTGTAGTTTAAATTTATCAAGATACTGTAGGAGCCACTGCGAGTCTCTTATTGTGATACGCTGCTACCGTGCGTAAGAACTGCTCATAGCATATGATTCCTCCCCATAACCTAACACACCTTACCTCTGAATTTGTAGCAAAGACATGCACGTTTCGTGACGAACACTCTGGTAATGGTGATCCTTATAATATTGCATTTTTGCCTGCGATAGCTGTGACGCTTACTCCAGCACAAATTACTTTTGCTATGACTCGGTTGCTGCGGACGCAATATGCCAAGTGCACCCATTTCGAATTTATCAACCTCCGTTTTTCTTATTTACACGGTACCATTGTTTTTTTCTTTTTCTTGTAGCATGCTCGGACAGAGAAGTTTTCAAGAAGTGTGTCAGTAGATTCTGCGCAGAGGAATCCTGCCTCGACTTCCAAGAAGAAGGGGACTCCTTTGAGAAAGCATGCACTGATGAGTGTGCATCCGGTTGTTTTTGCAGGGATGGATTCTACAGACAAAAATCTGGTTCCTGTGTTACAGCCGAAGAGTGCAGTAGTTCATAATTGGCCCCTCTCTATCTCCTGCCTGAATGGCTTTAAACGTGGTAGAATCAGAAATAGTATAATACGACACGCAATAGCGCTTCGCCTGGAGTACAGCAACAAACAGTCATTCTCGAGAGCCGTGCCTGCAGTTACTCCACAAGCGCCATTCCCTTTGGCAATAAAGAACTGCTGCAGTCGTTGACACTTTATCAAAAACGTTTTTCTAATTTTAATGCGAGGCTAGTCTATACTTCTTTTCCTTTCTCCCAGACTCACTTTGTATTTTACTATGCCTACTGGCGAACATCTGTAATAAAAATACCTACAGCGAGCGTTAGTTGTTTTAGTTTATGTCTTAATGGCCTCGGCTACATTTATATGTCAATACAAAAGAGTGTGTGATAAACTTTTTACAGCTAAAAATGTCTGCTGATTAGAATGTACCATGCTTTCGGAAACATAAGAATAGAATTATCGAGATTTAATTACCCGAAACCAACCGTAAACCGGAAACGAAACGTGCCAAATCGCGAATATCATTGCATACTCATTTACTTGCAGTTTTTACCGAAATCTAGTCTTAGCCACGAGCTTGGGATCTTGTCGAAGGTGTCTGGTGGGCTTACATTGACTCCGAAACAAGCTTCTTGAAGCTCTTTGACATGCGTCGAAACAGGTGCGGCTTTGAAAAAAAAATCATTTCCATTAACAACCCTTTATAAAATTGGATTTAGAGTGTTATCTCGACACCTACTATTCCCTGCCATTCATGTGTGTTAACTAGGTACTATGTAGGCACCTATTTCACTACTGTCATTCATGCGTGTGAACTAGATGCTGCGTAAACGCCAATTTCATGGCCGCCTTACCACAGCTGCGGCGCACGCTCACCCTTTTACCGCAAGTGATGTTAGTCTCGAAATCAATTGTCCACGAGTTGCGAATTGCCCTCCTTTTCAGCCTCGTAGTAGGAGGCTTAGAAATCGTATATAAGCCTCACAGGTCTTTTTTTTTTAGCTTCGCATCATGTGCAGTTTTCCTCACGCTTTCCTCGTAAAGGCTCCAAGTTCAACGACGTTTCCACGTAACGGCTTGCAGCCAGTGGGGGGCGCATATTTTTATGCCACCTGCACCCAGCAAAAATCAGATTCGATAGCGGGCAGTGTTTCTGAGTATTTGTCCTTCAGACCTTAAAAGCCGGAATGATAACACTCACTAATTTCCGAAAAACCCGAAATCCGCAGTATATTTGGTGGAAACTACATACCAGCGCTCTCGAAAATAGTTATATCGTACAAGGTTTTCAACGGCATACATTTTCGTAGTCTTCAGAAACAAAGCCTCGTCCAAAGAGGACTTGCGGTAAACGTAGGCGGCTACTTTTAAAGACACGCAAAGCTGAAGTTCAGTCTTAGGTGTCTTCTTCGGCGTGGCACGTTAAGCTGCGAAGTTTTAGCTAGCATCTTACATGACCGACCGTTATATTCTGTGATTTGTACTACTTAACTAGCAGCACCAAAAGTTGGGAGGAACTGCCAACTCGGATTGCTGACTTACTCATTTCAGGTGGTAAGTTGCCATAAGAGCCAACTTTCCAGTGCTCTTGGACGCCAAGTCCGGCACGCTACTCCATGGCCATGCAGCCAAATTCACACGGCTTGGTTGAAGCGGCACTTAATATGTCGTGTGGTATAGGCTACATGTTCGGGTAACACCCCTAAAGGCTTAGTTTAACTATCACTATGCTTTATGTAAAGAGTATTCCTCAAGTAGTTCAAAGTGCACCCTATCCGCGCAATTTAAGCCCAGTGCGCACGGACCTTTTTTCGCAAGCCAAGTAGCCACGCGTGTGAAACGTACGAGCCTTTACCGCCAAACTCGGAGCATCAAGAGCGCAAAACGCTCGCGGGATAAACGATAGGGATAAACATGCCTAAACATATATTTCTTCGCACGCTAAGCATATGAGACGATTGTAGAGATTTTTTAACGCTGCAAAGCTTCACGTATCTATGAGGTACGTGAAGCATCAAAAATGTGCTCACAGCCATGGTTTCACTCGTTTGAGTAAGTGCAGTTCTAACCAGCGTAGCGTCTTTCGTCACAAACATTCCAATAACCGATGGTCGCTTAGGGTAACAAACTGGATTCCAAGGGAAGGAAAGCGTAGCAGGGGGCGGCAGAAAGTTAGGTGGGCGGATGAGGTCAAGTTCGTAGGGGTCAAGTGGATGCAGCTAGCACAGAACCGAGTAATTGGAGAAATATGGGAGAGGCCTTCACCCTGCAGTGGGTATAGTCAAGTGATGATGATGATTATGACGATGATGATGATGACGATGATTCCACCTCACTTTCGGCCTTTCGTGCCTCGTGCACTCCGACAGGTGTGCATTTCTTTCAATATCAAAAGTTCTTTTACGCAAGGTTTCACTCTCACTCATGTTTGTAGCGATATCCTCAACCAAGCAACCTGTATTGGAAAGCCATCCGCATGCAAATTCAGCATTTCGGGCCACTCACGGCTGTTCCGAGTAAATTTGCAATTTTATTCATTTGGAGTACCTACTACGACATTGTGGGCATTAATCTAGGAGCCGGGATACATAAATACTTGATGCAGCAAGAGCATTCTGGACACACATAAAGAATGCGCCTACAGACTCCGCAAACACTCGCATGCTGCAACACTCAATCAGCAAAAAAAGAAAAAAGAGGTCAAAGTTATACATATTTAAGAAGCGTGCTCAGTTCTGCATAAAAAAACGCACCAGAAAAGAAGTGACACGAGATATGAAACTTCAATAAATGCCCTGGAGACAGATACACAAGCAAGGAACTTTATATCATCGTTATTTATGACTTGAAAGCAAATGAAGGTACACTACACAGTTTCGGGATGCCTATATTGCGTTCGTGATGTGACCGGTTTAAACAAACCCGTGTATAATCGTCCAAGGAGAGCATACGTTCCGTGTCCATAATAAAAAGAATTATTTAGGGTTATTTATGTACCCCTAAATGATTTTATTATGGACACGCTGCCCTCATGCTGCTACATCCGTAGGCCCGCAGCCTAATCGATCTATTCAAGGGACGTTTGCTTTAGCAAACAATGAAAACTCTTAAGAACAAAGCCAAGGGGCATCATTGTTTCTTGTACATTTTGCAACAGCATTTTCAGTGTATGCTCGGGTTGGCACTACGCATTTTCACATCATGCTTTGATTTAACGATTATCACTTGCAGCTCGCCACAATACCGCACAGGTAAGAGGCCGCTAGGTACGGGCAGCTTACGCTACGGGTGCTACATTCCTGTAGCCAAAGCTGGGACGTATGGGACGTATCCGGAGCTTGTATGTTGAACCAGCGTGGAGGAAGCCTGAGGGGGTGCGGCTAGCAATCAAGTGCTCAGAGACAAAATGTTTATCAAAGAACCTTCCTCAGCATCTGACGCACTTGTAGCCGAAACCGGCTTCCGGCATGCCAGCCAGATGTTTTGTTTTTGTTTTGTTTTTTGTTTTTTGAGGGGGGGGGGGGGGGCAATTGTATCTGCCGTGAGACAGCCATAGGCCCCGATGTGTGCTGCTTTTTCCTTTTGAATCACACCTCCTGCACGATTTCTGCTTTGTGATCGCTCGTGCACATCTGATGCAGCCTTTAATTCTTCCTGCGAATGTACAGTCTTTGCCAAAAGTAACCAGGCTGCTGCGAAGGCTACCAGAGCAGACGTGCGGTCGTGAGGCGGCGTTGCGTTCGCTGGCGCTAGACGGTGCTCGTCGGCTCCGAGGGTACAGCAGCTGACGTAACTTCATACCCTCACTCTAGCTATCTGGATGATAAAAATTAGACTTGTATGATATGCGGCCTGCGTTTTCACTGTGCGAAGCCCAGTTGTGCTGAGCGATGGTGCTATTCGCTCTTCTCGGTAAATGCGGAAAAAAGAAAATCAGGTGATAGCTCGCCCAGTGACTTCTGGTTGTTCGTTACTAGGAAGAATATGGTAGGTTTAAGAAACTGTTCTCCCTTAAATAAAGTCTTCCGCGATTGCGAAAGGGATCATGTGTGCCTATTGGCTAACCATGAGGAATGTTTCATTGCAGTTGGTTACATATGCCAAACCTTACCCACAAGCAAATGCACGAATTTATTAGAATCAATCACTGCACCTATTTTACATGCCCTACCCTAGGCGCTAACCAACGCTTTGCAAACCTAAAAGAGAGATAAGTGTCCTTGAAACGGTTCACAAGTTTTTCCGAATCTTTGTTCCGGGGCTACAGTGCAGAAAGTATCATTCCGCAAGGCCTCTCGAAGAAAGTGTATTGAAACTTCGAGGTGAATTGTCAATATTTAATTTACAGGCGCATCAAACAAGCAGGAAAGCACAATTGTGCTGGTACGTTTCAGCAGCGGCTTACAGAACGCAAGCAATTATATCGCGAAAAACGCGAATTACATCAGCTTCAAGGCGAATAGCACCGTTGCTATACTAATTGCCCTCGCTGGGTGCAAGCAAGCTCCTTTCGCACACGCCTAGTTACTTTTGGCAAATACGGTACATGTAAAACCATACATGCAACTGAAATTTCGTACACAAATAAGATAACGGACAATAATCAACACACATCAGAGTAACACAGCTTGAGTTACAGCCTACCGGCAAGTTTGTCATTTCTTTCCTGCTAGCTTTAAGAGAAACTATTCTTTTCGTCGACCGAACAGTACGAGACCCTTTCTCACTAGGACTCACATAGGCGGATGTAAAGGGCCTTAAGTTTTAGGGAGTAAGGTCTATGTTTCCCAGTTACTTAAAAGGTCATTCACTTGTGCGTTTCAGCTTGCGCCGAGAGATGCCGCAGAAATGGCTCCGGAACTACCTGGACGCAAGGTCGTCCCCTTGCGCGTTTCACCTTGAGCCTGGATAGCCTGCAGTGAAATTCTCCGGAAAACTTTGCCACCTAAGCTTTTAGCGTCAGTTGAGCACGCACCATCGCGTGGGGTTAACAAATGATTCGTCTGCACTTGGTTGCTCCATTTCATCCCAAATGAGATGCATGCCAGTTCAGGTGCGTCAGCGGTTCGCCGCAGCCGTCATGCTGACTTGTAAACATGTTTACCAGAGTTTACGCTCGGATAACTAGATTTCAACTGGAGTCAACCTCCGCAATGTTTTATGTAACACCAAACCTCCAGCTAGAGTTATTGCTCCAAAACAATGATCACCGATAACAGTACCAAGGTGCCCTGTGAAGTTTAGAAAGCGGTGAGTTATTATTAATGATAGATAAGGAAAGGTATGCAACGTAGAATGCGATTTCACTCTATTGAAGCGGTATGAAAGAGCACTGAACAAGTGTACAACGGGAGCCTTAGTTCGCGAGCGGAAAGAACGTTTTGACAAGCGAACTTGTCTTCGTCTGGAGCGTGATGATCATTAGTGACGAGGGATTAAATACACCTTTGCTACTGAACTGGAAAAGTCAGAGAGGGAGGAGGGTGGGGCCGAAGAAAGTAGGGCAAGGAGTGAAATAATGTTCCTTCATGAAGTATTTCTGAGCCTGAAACTGGTGATCCTGCTCCATGAATAAGAAAATAAAAGCAGCAGCAGCAGATAGATGTGCAGGAGTAGGGAGGCAGAGATGTTAACCAGAAAGGCCTCCGGTTACCCACCCTAAATTGGTGAAAAGGATAAGGGAATTAAAGAGGGGAAGAGAAAAGGGACGTGAAGCACAGTCAGAGTTGTTCGCAGTCAAATTATAGCCTGCCATCGTGGTCCGGCCGTAGAAGACGGCGACAGCCACAGCACGCCTGCCATGCACGCCCAGATTGGACTTCGTGGCTGCTTAACTTAGTGCCAGCAGTGCGCTGTCCCATTCTCGTCTGCTGAGCGGCCCCTGCCAAATATATTTGTTGAGACCCGACAACGACAATTGTCTGTGATTCATCTCCCCAAACTTGGTGACCTGGATGTGGAGATGAATCACACACAAGTCATTGTCTAGCATCCACAATTTTGTCTGGCAGGACCTGCTAAGCCAGGTGGGAATGGGACAGCGCACTGTCCCATTCCTTTCTATAAAAAGAACTGAAGCAAGCCGCACTTGTTTATTGCTGTTTGTGCGGGTTTGTGTTATGTCTGTTAAGTTCGGGGAAAAGTAACCGAATTTTAATCCATTACTGTTATGTAATCAGTTGCTTTTCGGGCTGTCAATAACCGGTGTAATTAGTTACAATCGACTTTGAGTAATTGTATATGTAGTCTGTTACTAATTTTTAATTAACGTGTAGAAAACTGGTTAAGGTGTTTTAATAAATAAACATGTGTAACACATACTGAGGGCTGATTCAGAGCATGATATGCCGTGAAGCACTCTTTTGTTCGTAATTCTTGGTGAACGAGTCTGCAGCATGAGAGGGAAAGGCATGCTCGTGTGAAAGTATCCAATCAAGCTTTGTTTTGTCTTATTGTATTCCGCTCTCCACATTTAATACAATATGAAGTACAAATTATTGTTAGCATCACGTTTTATTAAGCAATATACTCTCAATACACTCAACAATATTCTCTGAATACACACATTTATCGCCATTTTTTCAGTGCCCAAGCCTCCAATGCCCACCGCTGCAATGTGCGCACAAACTTTGCGGATACTTTACACATACGCCTCATGATCAAACAAAGTGCGATAGCTAGTAGAGTGGGACTCCGTGCTTCGCATTTGTAACCAGTCACCATCTATACGCGGGTCTCCAAGGGTACGAAGCTCTGCCGGGTTATCCAAGTACCTCTTCCAACAGCGCCAATAGCTCTTTTGGTGCTACTTGTAGGCGTTGTCTGAGTGCCGTCGCTGGCCTTGTCTGGTGTTCGGCCGGAGGGTAGGTCTTCGTATAACTCTGATTTTCGCCGAGTCACCGATTGCGCTGAAGTCTCGTCGAAGACAGATTTTGTAATCATGTTCACTTCCTGAAACAAATGAGAAATTATCTTGGGGCCACTGACTGGTGTTCGTAAATCAATGTTATCACCAAGGTAAAGTGATTTACCTATATTTTCAAACAGAAAAAAGTTATTCTAGTTCACCTCACTGATGAGCCCAATACGCTTGAATAGGAGGATACTTTAGGAAGCGTTGCAAGCTGCTCGAGCACCCCAGGATAGTGTTACCTTGTCAGAAAAAGGAAAGCGTAAAGCGTCACATCGTCGCGGCAAAACGAGACGTCGTCTAAAAGCAACAACGTTGTCACAACGTCGGCTTGTGTGCAGAACCTCCACGCGGCGCTGAAAGTTTTGTGTTGTGCTGGCCACACCTGACTGATGAGCGAGCGGCGCGCATGGAAATAAACAAGCGCGTCGTGCCCATCGCTGACATGATGGCCTTAACTGGTAGCCACCGACTACAGCGCAGGCATCCACGCTCATTACAAGCGTTTTAATCTTGCATAACATGAGAATTCGCAGACAAGCGAAAGAAACAACTGACACGTTAACACAGACGGCCTTTTTTGACAAGGAATCTCTTAAGGCGGAGAACGACCACCACCTATGTGCCCTCGCATTTTAGAGGCACAAGGGGAGGGGGTCAGAAGAGTGCACGTGTGTCAGCCTCAGCATCATGGCTGAGTTTGCATTGCCGCTGACACATCACTGCAGCCTCTAGACCTTTTCGCACTAGCCGGAGGAGACGACTCTCCACGTGAATGCCGAGATTTCACAAATCCTAAACACAAGCAAGTCTATGACGACACATGGCAAGGGAAGCCGTCCTAGGAGTCTAGCCACGGCGACCGTTGGACCTTTCTTTTGACAATGCTGAAATGGTTAAAACCTCTGTCGCTCTGATAAATGTCCCAGCGTCAACAGCAACCACTTCTACGACTCTAGATGCAAGTGATGAAACGTACCAGCGGAGCGTATACAAGGTAGCTGGAGTAATGTTTTTCACACAGCGGTGTGCATGCAGCGCTCACGAGCTGCTAAATACCTAACCAAACAGATAACTCTTTCTTGAAACCGTGCATATGCTAAACCTTCACCGACTATATATATGCATACCCCTTGCCACAGTAATCCAGTAGGCAAACGTTCTGAATTTTTCAGCCATACAGAACAGTTCTCTCTGGCCCCCCTCCCCCGCCCCATCAGAACCAGAAGACGTTGATAAGGATAATAGAAGTTCACTTTACCTGACACATATTTCAGTTAAGCAGTGACACATGTGCTCTATTACCCGGCTACAAGAGCAGGCAGATTCATTTCCACTTAATTGGGTACAGTCAGGCACACGGAATGTGCCTCAGGTATAACGGGAAACAAAATTGTCAGGTGCAGTCACCTAGAGAAGTTCAGAATGCCATTTAACATCCAATAACTCAAGCAGAATTCATTCGAAGCTTTCAAGTAGCTACCTGTACTGTTAGCCAGGCAATCAATGGGTTTCGCGCCACATTAGTCGCCAAGTTGGCATAATTAGGCTAATTTAGGCAACAGCCTAGGTAAACGACGCTAGCTTGAGTAGCGCTATTATAACCCTTCTAGCCACGATGCAGAGTTAATAGCGAGGAGTGAGCGCAGTGAGTGAGAATGCCGTTGCACCTGATTTTTTTAGGTGAGGGGTAATTCTGACATACAAAGTTCCCAAATTTCTCCCCTTATCTACCTTCTCTACCTCAGAGGGCCCCCAGCTCTCTCAGTTTTCATTCATGATTCCTTTAGATGTGATCAAGAATAACTTACTTCCCCTACAGCGACGGCTCACTTTGAACTCCGTATGACGGTTGGCACTTTTAAAAATCGTAAAACGTAAACGGCGTTCACTTCTGTGACTGTTCTAAATGCTGCCAGTTTCAATAAGTGATCTTCTACGTTCCGGATTTTCCCCGCGCAGTGCATCAACTCTTGTCCCGAAAGCCACAAGTTTGTACATTGCATAGAAAGAAAGACGCAAACACTGAGTGTGACGAAATGTGAGGAGTAGTGCTCCGTAGTAGTTTTACCTGTGTCGGATGCCTTAAAACACCATCTATCGCTAAGGCAACAACGGGTCCGCACTCACCTCGAAAAACTTCTCCCAGGCTTTAACGGTGTACGGAGACATAAGCGACTCGTCGCTTGCAACCATTCCCTCCAGCACCGCTGAGAAGAAAGCCACAAAATGCTCCGGCTGTAGGCCGGGCCGACCGGTGTGGTTGTAGGCGTTCTTCAAGATAAGCTCAGTCAGCACAAATGGGTCATCCAAGCTGTCAATCATGGCCGACAGCTGATGGCCCACAGCAAATGCATGGGCCCTGAACTTGGGATCGTGCTGGAGCCTGAGCAGACTCTGTCCCTTGAAGCCGGGAAACAGATTAGCGTACTCGGGGTGCTTCGCAAACAACCTGACAAAGAGCAGAACGCCGTAGTCACTATTCTTGTCGCAGAAGCGCCTCCAGCTGTACATCACCAGCTGCTTTTCTCGCTCTGTCATGCCTGTCCGCTGGTCAATGTGTCTCGTCGACATGCGCGACAGACAGCTTCCCATGGTATCTCATTTTTCTTCTTTGTCTTTGTTGCCGCAAACGCGAAGAGGCCGAGCATTCGGTCTGATTTCTTTTTTTTTTCATATCGATATGTGTTTTACTATCTCTGAGCCAAAATCGCCAACATATTTTTGTTACATATTTGCAATGCACCCCTCGAGAGGCAATATATAGATGATCAACAATCGGCACGCTTCTAGTTTTGCATTATATATTGATACGTGGCAAATAAAAAAGAAAACAACAGCTGATGACGCGTGAATGTTCCGTCGAGCATCAACCTTCTCGTAGCACCAACAATCGTTGCTACCGCTTCGTCTTCCTTCGGTATTTTTGTTGTTCATCTAAGTCTTCTTCAATACCCAGGACATATGTAACATTACCGCCCTACGGAAAAGTACAGTCCCTGTGCGTACTAGGTCGGCGAACTACGGCTTCATGCGGCGACATGAACGATCTCGGTACGCTGCAAAGCGGACTGTCGTGGCGATGCACAGGGGCGATCTCATATGTCACAGTAGGGACGTGCCTTAGAACACGGTAGGGGCCTGCGTAGCGTGCGAAGAGCTTCTAACATAGCCCAATTCTACGAGCGGGGGTCCAGAGCAGGGCGAGACAGCCTGCAGAGTAGTGGATATCCCGATAACGAGAATCATGGCGGCGTTTTTGAGTTTTGGGAAGAAGCTAGTCGCCAGCGGCGTCAGTTCGGGATATGGCATCACGAATATAGGAACTGGTATTAGCGGTGCGAGGTAGTACGTAGTCAAATGGAAGGGCTAGGAGCACATTGTATCGTGACGGCAGGAATTATACGCGAACGTTACAAACGGCAAAGTAATATCCCAGTAACTGTGATCGTCCGATACATAGATTAACGGCATGTCCGTTAACGTGCGGTTGAGGCGTTCGGTGAGGCCGTTCGTTTGTGAATGGTAAGTGGTAGTGAAATAGTGCTTAATGGAGCAGTACTAGAGAATTACGTTGGCTACTTGAGCAAGAAAGCAACGGCCACGGTCAGTCAGCAGATGGCATGGAGCACCATGGATTAGGATGACGTCGTGGAGAAGAGACGCAGCTCAGTTGCATAGCTGGTGGCTATTTCTCATGTGACAGCGTAGAGCGTAGTATAATCCGTGACCACCGAAATTCATTCATTCCCCGAAGCAGACAGTGGGAAAGGCCCGAGGAGATCAAGGCCAACTCGGGAAAACGGATCTATTGGGATGTCGATCTGCTGCAGGGATCCAGCAGGCACAACCAGGAGCTTCTTCCGTCGCTGACACCGGTCACAAGAAGCCATGTAACGACGAAGGGAGTGGTAGGGGCCTAGCCAAAAGAAGCGACGCAGACGCTGTCGTATTTACGAGATACGGCAAGGTGGCCCGCAGTGGGCGCGTCGTGCAGGTGCTGAAGAACAGTAGCACGCAGGTGTACCAGTAGCTCGGCGCCGTCTGAACGCATATTCTGCCGATTAAGGTGCCGTTGTGGAGCACAAAGAAAGAGTAGCGTCACGTTAATTAGTGCTGAGGCAGTTCTTAAGGCTGCAAAGCTTGGGATCTATGCGCTGCTCATATCGAATGTTTAAAAGCTCAGAGGACAACACACATGTCTCATCGTCCCCCCCGCTTTCAGGCGGCGGATCTTCTGAGTTACGGAATAGGCAATCGGCATCAGCGAGCAGCCGACTGGACTTGTGAACGACAGAAAAGGTGTATTCCTGAACGCGCAGCGCCCTACGTTTCAGGCGACCAGTAGGGTCCTTAAACATAGAAAGCCACATAAACCGTGGTGGTCGGTGATAATGGAGAACGGGCGGCCATACATGTACGGGCGAAACTTTGTAATGGCCCACGTGAGGGCTAAACACTCACGTTCTGAGATTGAATAATTCCGCTCATCCGCACAAAGGAGGCGACTGGCATAAGCAATGACGCGAGCGCGACCTGTCTTGTGTTGAGCAAGAATGGCACCAATACCGTGACCACTGGCAACTTGTGAACCTCCGTAGGTGCCATGGTGTAAAGTGTGCCAGGACTAGCGGATTGGTGAGTGCCGCAATGAGCGCAGGAAAGGCTCGACATTGTTCTTGGGCTTAGAGAAAGGAAACGTTGTTCTTCAGAAGAATGATGAGAGGACGAGCCATCTCCGCAAAGTTCGGGACAAACCGCCGAAAATAGGAGCCAAGCCCAAGAACCCTGCGCACGACACTGGTACAGCGGGATGTAGTAAAATGCACTTGCATCACGAAATTTGTCGGGACGACCAAGTGTCCGAGCACCTTGAGTTCACGTCGGCCGACGCTACACTTCTTTGAGTTCCGCTGAAGGTCAGCTCTTCGGAAGACTCCAAGAATGAGATCACAGCGATGGAGATGACTCTCGAATGTAGAATAAAATACAATGACGTCATCGAGATAGCACAAGCACCTCATCCATTTCAAGCCGCGCAGGAGAGAGTCCATCATGCGCTCGAATGTTGCGGGCGCATTACACAAGCCGAAAGGCATCATCACCTTGAATTGATACAGGCCATCGGGAGTGACGAAGGCAGTCTTCTCTCGGTCCCGTTCGTCGATTGCGATCTGCCAGTAACCGGAACGAAGATCAATGGAAGAGAAATAGCTGGCACCATGCAAGCAGTCGAGGGCATAATCTATCCTGGGGAGTGCATAAACGTAATTTATTGTAATTTTTTTAAGGTGTCGGTAATCTACGCAGAACCTCCAAGCGTTGTCCTTCTTTTTAACAAACACGACAGGGGACGCCCAGGGTCTGCTCGAAGGCTCTATAATGTTTTTTGTTAACATCTTGTCTACTTCATCTTATATGACGCGACTTTCAGAAATGGTGACTCGGTAAGGATTTGTGTGAATTGGGCTGGCGTCTCCAGTATCGAATGTGTCCCAAGAGGCGGTCACCAAAAAGAAAATATCGCTGTACGAAGTCAGAAGGATCGAAGGGGCTGTAACACAATCAGGGCGCACGTTAGGTGCAACCAATCCTGATATGCCGGCCTCCGGAGGTGGGGACGGTGCAGGTCGTGTCTAGACTCTAGCGTTGGGTCATGTAAAAGAGCGGCCACTAGGACGTCACAACATTGAGGTCAGTTCGGCGAGAGTAATTCTCTCAGGAAGAACGTGCACAAAAAGGCCTAAGTTCAAGACTAGAATATAAGCGTTGTTATTCTTTACGTGCACGATATTATGAGGGACAGCGATTCTACGCTGCACAGTGACGTCGGTTAGGGGCAAACAACTTAGTCGTCATCAGGAACGGAGGGGAAAGGCGACATGAGCACATAAACTGCAGCTTCTGGTGGCAGGGGGTAAATGTAGCGGAGCAGGGACGGAGCGTTCAAGATTCAGAAGTTTGCCAGGACAGAGTGGTAGGTCTGTAAGAAGCAGTCCAGAAGAAAAGTCAATAAGTGTGGAATGTGCCGTTAAAAAGTCGAGTCTTTCGATTTAACGTCACTTTGTTAGCTATCACTCAGCGCTCTCGCAGGCCCCTACCATTTATTCTAGGCCATATTAGTTCCTAACGGTGCCTTAGGAGCCAAGACAAGCATTAACATTTCAAGCGAAGAAAGAAGAGGGCAACGATCATGGAAAAAGAACAGTGCTTACACAAACCGCACACCTTTAAAAAACGTCCAGGTGATGACTTTACTTTACAGTCAAAGTTCTTCTGAACCTAATGTTCATTAACATTTACGGGTTTTAATTTTGTTCTGTCTTCGTTACGGTGGGGTCGTTTTTTGTCTCAAAACTAAATTCAAAATTTTTGACATGCACACGTCAATATGACACAACACTTATGTTGTTTATTTCGCATGCGCGCCAGTATTTAGAAAGTGCACCAGGACGGCCCCTCGACAATCGTGCCTCGTTTTGTCACTATTCCGGTTCCCTCATGAATTCCGCTGCCACTTGAGCGAACCTGGATTTGCTATAATGCGGGAAACTTTTTTTTCGTGTACTGTTCGAAGCAGTTTTGCTGTCTTGCATTTTCCTACTAGTCCCGCAATGTGGTTTGTGCAGTTGCGTTAGAGAGCTGCCTACTGCTCGGTTGTTACGTAAGCTCTGCAGTGTAAGGCGCCTCGGTCGCATACGCTGTTTTCCAGCTGCTTACAATTTGCGCGTTTCCAGACCTTTACTTGCTACGGCGTATACTGGTGTTTTACTGAGACTGTCCGTGTGGCACTCATTGGGTGAAATCATGGCTCACGGAAGCGTTCCCTGGAAGGGGAGAGGGGACCCATACTATGCCGGTTAAAGTCACCGGATACTATCTGTGGGGCTCTCTCTGCCCTTTCTTCGGATTTTATAAAAGAAAAACCTTACTTGACCTCCTTAAATTCCTGCTATGCACACCGAGAATAAACATGTTGAGGCTTGCTCATCGTTTTGGCAGATTCTTCGCAACCACGTGTAGTGAACTCCTGTTAGAGGCACCAGCACCGTTTTCGCTAGACTTCTCATTGCAGATCGCACCTGAAGCGTTGTCTTTAATATTTATATATACAGTTTATTTATAAATGTACTGCATTTCACATTTGACCCTAGCAGGGGGGACAATAAAGGAACGAATTGAATAACGTCATGACAAAAGTAGTGGTAACAATAGCACAAAACAAGCAACACAAACAATACAAAAGCAAAATATAAGAAGGAATCATATTTCACTCAAACGAGAGTGATTGCGTGCGAGCGAAAACAGGTCTTTAGGAGCATTTACGACTGTGTCATAAAATAAATAAGGGGCTTTGACAGAACTATGTTCATTATACCATTCAAGCCATCCCGTAAGAACGAAAGCCTGTTAAGCTTTCTTCGTGTGTTGAGATTGGGGATATTGTTGAGTTTCATCATCAATTTATAGGAATTCTGCCTCTTATGTTGTGGCAAAATAAATCGAAGAGCTTTCCTGATAATATTTTCTAGTTGCTGTTTTTTTTCTTTTTAAGGTAATCTGCAGGTAAAGGCTTACATGTAATAGTAATCGACACTGTACGGTAGTTGCCATATAATCAAGTCGATCACCCGTTTTATGTACCGGTATTACCCGGGCCATCCTCCTGTCATTTGATATAGAATCGGATTGGAATGATACCCTAAACTGGTTACTTAATAAGGGCATTATTTTTTCGGCATGAAGTCTTAAAAAAAGCCTGTAGCATCCAATGATTCTCTGTCTGGCCTGTCAGTTTCGGCTTTTTACACCTTTTCTGAAGGTACAGCTCGCAACCTCTGTGAGAGGTGATTTCTTGTGAGCAGTTATTACACATATTTGAAATGTTATGAAACATACCCCGTAAAACTTACTAACGTCCTGTACAAACTTTGAGAACAAAGAGGGGACTCAACAGGCACATTCATGTACGAAAATAGGGAGGCCTCACGAACTGCTACGGCAAGTGTTTTTTGTGAACGAAAGGGTTAAGCTGACTGAACTGTTCAGAGAAACCATCCTAGGCATACCTCGAATACAGCCGCTACACCGTGACTAAATGCTGGATCATATACGCAAAATAGCGATAAAGATCTCATGAAAGGCACGCTATGAACATCTGCTCAAACTAATAAATGTTTCGTTTATTTTGTAGGGTCTAGGTTCCTACAAAATGATGACATTGCCTTGCTAAGCAACTCGGGGGATGAACTGCAAATAATGATTGATGACCTAGACAAGAAAAGTAGAAAGGTAGGCTTGAAAATCAATATGCAGAAGACTAAGGTAATGTTCAACAGCCTCGGGAAGGAACAGCTGTTTGCGTTAGCTAGCGAAGTACTGGAAGTAGTAGGCGAATATGTCTACTTAGGACAGATAGTAACCGCAGATCCGGACCATGAAATGAAAATAAGAAGAATAATATTGGGATGGAGCGCATTTGGCAAGCACTCGCAGATTATGAGTAGCAGCTTACCGGTATCGCTCAAGAGGAAAGTATACAACAGTTGCATCTTACCTGTGCTCACCTATGGGGCTGAAACGTGGAGGTTAACCAAGAGAATTCTACTTAAGTTGAGGACAATCCAGAGGGCTATGGAACGAAAAATAGTAGGGGTAACATTAAGAGATAGGAAGCGTGCAGAGTGGGTCAGAGAAATAACCCAAGTTACCGACATTCTAGTAGAAATTAAGAAGAAGAAATGGACATGGGCAGGACATGTAGTGCGAAGAGAGGATAACCGATGGTCGCTGAGGGTAACAAACTGGATTCCAAGGGAAGGAAAGCGTAGCAGGGGGCGGCAGAAAGTTAGGTGGGCGGATGAGGTTAAGAAGTTCGCAGGGGTCAAGTGGATGCAGCTAGCACAGAACCGGGTTAAGTGGAAAAATATGGGAGAGGCCTTCGCCCTGCAGTGGGTATAGTCAGGATGATGATTGTGATTATTATTATTATTATTATTATTATTAATATTATTATTATTATTATGATGATGATGATGATGATGATGATGATGATGATGATGATGATGATTATGATGATGATGATGATGATGAGGTTCTCAAAACCAGTCAGGCAATAGCGATGCTCGAGTTGAGGTATTCGAAAATTGTGACCTACCGGGGTTCCTTATCGGGCACTGACATCGCAATGTAGACAGCTTCTTTGCTTTTCGCCTTCATTGAAAAGCAGCCGCCGCGGTCGGGATTCGATCCTGCATCAATAGCTTCAGTAGTTGAGCGTCTTGACAACTGAGCTACCGCGGCAGGGTTCAAACTAAGGAAGGGCACATCTTTAGGCACTGAATATTCCAAAAAAGCCACTTCTACCTATGTTTTCAAAGCATCCCCCATTATTCCTTGCAAGAAATAATGTATCTTCAAACTACCACAAACACTTATAAAAATAGCTTATTGAAATCGGTTGTAGCACAATCCTTCTTCTCATACCAGAACATCATTTACATCGGCTTAGAAGAAACCTGTCCTTGGAGTTCTTTTTTCTCGCTTTTCCGAGCAAGCTAGAGCTGGCTCCCACTCCTTCATGCATTGTCGTGTTATAAATATCGATAGCCTGAATTGGCACGGGTCCGTACAATAGATATCCCTTACCTCAAAACAATTTGCACTAATAATTTTCTTATATATCGCATGCATTTTTTGCAGGCAATCAACATTTCGGTCTGCATCTTGCCAAGAAGAAGAAAGAGGAAGCTTGACCCTGTTCCGGGTCGTTGTCTCACCTCGATGAGTTGGAGCCTACGTCTCCCAATACAGATGTTTTTTTTTTTTCATGTGTTGTGACAGCCCACGAATGGCACTACCTTCAGGATAGTGTTATGGATATAGAGCCGTGTATTGTGGAGTGGTTGCAGATGGCTTTTACGACATCTTTGTCTCGTGCCCTGGGCCCAAATGTTCGAACTGTAGAGTCTCCGCTCTATTTCTTGGGAGCCCTCTTGACCATACGCACATACTAGAGGGATTTTGTGTCGGTCGGTGACCGGCGATTTACAGCCGTCAAGATTCTTAGCTGCTTAGCCATGCTACACTGACAGTGAGGTACGTGCTAGCCGCTGTCTGTCAATATATAATAGTATATGTATGTACATAAGAAGTTGTTCGATGCAGCCAGACAAGACCTCACTTTTCTCTTTCAGTGCATCCTCGCTAGCCATTATTATTTCTTCTTTTAATTTATGCGATATAGCGCTATATCCTCCGCTTCTTTGTCAGGGACCACAGCATCCCCGCCTCATGCTCATCGTATCGGTATTTATTTCATTCACTTTTTCCATATCATCTAGGTGTTTGGATTTAAAGCACATATTCTGCGGAAGTACTAATAAATGGCCCTCGATGTTCCTAGGCGTCTATATTTATTTTTCGACATTATTTTCAATATGGATACTTCTCGTCGGCGTGAGGCATGCGAGCATTATTACAACCTAAGTTTTATGACATTAGCAAGGAGGCTTTTTCATACGCTGCCGGTACGGAAACGTCAGGGGAGAGGAGATAATTATTGACAGCATTTTTATTTTATGAGTCAGCGTCTTCTCTTTGGCGATGACAATTGCTGCTAAGGTGCCTTTTCATTCAATCTGTTTTTACACGTACTCAAGTCAGCTCTCCGCACGCAACACTCATAGTATTTCAGTTTGATCCAAGTGCCTCATCCGTGCACAGTTTTCAAATTTCTTCCTCCGGTTCTGGCAGCTCACTCTGCCCACGCCAACACTCATGGCCTTGCGACACCGCATTGACGCAACCAATACTGTTATGTAAGCACAATGCGGACGCACAGATACATCCGTGCAAGAATAAAATTAAAGATATATACAGTGAATTCATTGCTGCTTTATCGTAAGTCAAACGACGCAGTGTCCATACAGAGCCCTGGTTTCAATTTTTTGGGCTTTTTTTTTTGTTTTGTGCTCCTCATTATTGCCGAGTGCAGAGAGGTAGCATAAGCGTGCGAAGCGTTCCTTTGACAGGCTTATTTGAGGCTACAGGGAACTTCACCAAACAATACGGGACCGTTATATGTGCTTTCAATATGACAACAACCCTTTGGAAAATGAATTTATTTCGCTTGCCATAGAAGAACATTATTTATTGACAGTTTACAGCTGATATGCTTCCAAGGCACGCTTCTCATTTTCGTACCACGTAGTAAATTATGTTTAATGCTTCTTTGAGCCAACACCAAACTACTGCAAATAAAGCAGTACTTCTTGTTTTTATCAGAATGTTAATAGAAGAACTCTTTTCTTCATGTATGTTCGCACTAACTTCCTCGAACCTTCATACAGATCTCGGCCACCTAATACATGACAGACATTTTAGATCGTCACATATCCTACTCTTTACCTGTGATTCAAACAGGAACAAAGATGGTAATTTACCATGTGCCGTATGACTTAATATATAGACTTACTAAATACAAGCTCTTTGTGGCGTATACATTCTTTCGCATTGTCGCTTGCGAAACTAAACGCCTTTCTCTGAACCTCAATAAAGATGTTATTGCAGACCAAGCGCCCTGCGCTATTCTTTTTCTTCTTTGTACATAGCGATCCCGGATGTTAGTACTTGTTCTTCCGAAGCACATTTATGTTGACACGTTATAACGGCAAGAACAAGCTAAAGGTTTTACTTTCTCAGCAAGCCATATTAATAAATTCTTGCGGGAGGTAGCATAAAAACAAAATCCACAGCCTAAAGTAGCTATGCCCGGAGCTCATCGAATTTCAGAACTGCAGCTTAGCAGTTTCCAACATAGCTCTGGCCATGGTTGCCGTAGCGTCTGTAATACTGTTAGCAACCCTAGGCTATACCGCAAGCTGTGCAAAGCATTCGCAGATACAGCAGCGCACCGATCCATTATGTAAGTGTCGACCATGGCATCTCAGACTTTATACTATCTGCCCAATACGCGAAATTAGTATCATTTTTTGTAAAGATGCTCAAATGCAAGGGGGATGAGTAAACAGATCCTTGTACTCATGTAAACAGAAATTTCTTGTTCCGCGTGCCGTCATTGTACAAAAGATATGATTCGGACTTCATGTAAATCGTTTCATATACTAAACTGCATCCGAAGCCGGGCTATAAGCTGTTCATCATTTCTTGTCTTGAAAATTGTTTTTATCCGAATACTGCAGACCTATTTTAAAAGTTAGAAGCGAAGGAAACATTTATTATAATTATCCTACTGCTTTGTTTTCTTCCAAATCTAAATCACTTCGACCTGTGGGATTCGTGTTCATGTTACTTGCGTGTGTTTGCTGAAATAATTGTGGTTGTTGGAGCGAAACAAAAGTAAGCTTGAATGATACAACAAGTTAGAAGGAGGCAAATAAAGTCAAACTCGATGTTTCTCACCAGTGTTTCACCAATGCACCACTAGTGTACATGGTATTAAAAGCACGCGCAATATTGCGGCGCTGTTGTGTTCCCCCTGTTATAGTTATTGACAGAAAGTGGACGCCAAACAATCACTTTATCGGGGCAACTTATGAGGCTATTTAAGGAAGACCTGTTTACACTCCGCCTTTTAGCTTCCTCCTGCAACCCGTCCTTTTTCACTATCCCTGAATAAAAAAAAAATTATTTATTTCATGTGTAACACGCGCAATTCAAGCCGTGCATTTAAAATATGGCATTGCAATCTGTCGTGGAGCTATGACTGAATGTATTGCGTCTTTCTTGAAAAGCATCATGATTTCACTTAATATGAACATTGATTTACACCTGACAAAACATTTAGAGGATTGTCTTCTTGGAGAAGAACTTCGACCATTAATAGATAAATTACTTTAATTTGTTTTTGCGTTTTGCTTCTTTATTTATTCTTACGCCAATACCTTTATTTCTTTGGTTTCGTCCGCAAAATGCTTAAATGTAAACGTCACCCCTAAAACTATTAGCCCAGATAAAATCTGGATACCACAGTCATAAGGCCATCGCTGGTGCATCCTAGTGTTTACATTTTCTCGGTACCCATTGTTTGCGATTAACATGTAGCTAACGCCTGAGCGTTCACGTTGAAAAATTCTGGATCATCAATGCTGGATAATCCGGATTCGCAGATAGTGAGATCACTCTTGGCATGCTTATGACAGATGAAAATCACGGGCGCACACACATTGATTCTCATACCGACATCGATTTCAGGTCACATATGTTACACCAGATTATAAAAAATCGCTGCCTGCTTGCTCGGCCTAAGCGTAGCGCGTCGAATTCAAAAGCGAAATGTCCCGGTAGTTTGCATTAAGAGATGTGAAGGCAGGAGATAAGCAAGTATTGTTACGTGACGACAAGCGACAAGACGGCACAAAATGGCGGCAGGGTGAAGGATGATTTAATGGCTTATTAATGGCTCCGGGGCCATCAACCAATCGCCCTGATCGGTTCATTGCAGTCGATGACTTGACGGTGAGGATGTCAAGGGAAATATAAAAGGGAATGACTTGCTTGCCATGATCATGATTAAAGCGGGCATGATCCGCATCCCTTGGAGCTTTCCAGCAATCCGCCACCAAAGCATCCATGGGGCTGACGGCTCGAGGTCGCGTCGGGCGGCTTGGGCTGGGGTTGCGTGCTCGTGTCCTTCGGGTCTTTGGTCTGGTTTCGGCTCTGCATGGTCGTTCGTCTGTGCCAATTCAGAACCGGGCTGGGGACGGGGCGGCGGTAATTGCGAATTGTCGGGTCTCGGCAGGAAGACCTGGAGCGGAGACGCCCGGCGATATCCATGGGCTCTCGGCCGGTGATCCCGGCGTACGGATGGCATGCACGCTCCAAGGTGAGAATGGGGATGACGTACCATGCACCTCCAACAAAAATATGGCTTAGCTACAAGCAAGAAGACAGCACAACATGGCGACAGGGTGTAAGATGATATATTGGCTTACATACCGCGAGGGCCCCTCTCGCGCCCCTGAACGTCTTCGCAAAACTATTACAAAAAACTATTTTTGTTTCTTCGACTGGATGAAAAAGTAAAAAGGCGCAAAATTTCCTACTGTGATTAAAAGACTATATGAACCTTTGCTTTAGGATTAGCCTAATTAGTTTTGTTGGCTTTCTGGCTACTACAGTGTCCCTGGACGATAAAATAGAGAGAAATCCTCATCGACTGTTCTCAGGCTTTTATGGGGTTTAACGTCCCAAATGTAAATAGACTATCAAGTACGCCTAATGGCGGGGGGGGGGGGGCGGGTTGATAATATTGTCACTAAACGATAATTGCTAGTCGTGCCGAGGATAAAGATGTGCGACAGACTCCCAGAAGAAGACGACGCAGACGAGGGCTCAGATTTGTGCTGTGATCATCCTCAGTGGTACGGACAGCTGTCGGACAGTGAATCTCCCCGTAACCTCTCTTGGTGGAGGTGCGGGGTGACTTGGTTTATCTGTAAGCAGAAGCTCCACGACCTGTTCGGAAAGCCTATTGGCCGTCACCTCGCCGCCAAAAAAGCGCTCGGTTCTCGCGCCCAAATGTCAACAGAGTCTTAGATCACATCCAAGTGCCGCAAAGTTAACGACCCCATGACTGAGGAGGATAAAGTCGGCCACACAATAAAAGGCATTGGCGAAGATGCCTTTAACGTCCTCTTATGCAGGGGTTCCACTATGGAATCTGTGCTACAAGTGTCCCGACGTTTCGAGCAAGCGAAACAGAGGCGCATATCTCACCGTTACGACCGACTACCGACCACGCCTGCCAGCTCCTCCTGTGTCGATCTTCCGACTGCTCCACCGCCTGCTAATGACCGTTTTTTGACCCGCATCATCCGCCAAGAGCTTGAGGCAATCACTCCCGCACACTCACTATTGCATCGCATACCCCCGACAACGGCTTGGCTACAAAATCACTCATTAAGGCTCACCGTGGATCACGGACCTGCCTCTCCAGTGATGCAGCTGCCTCATCCAACGGTGGTTTCCCGCCCCGATATCGGTACCGCAGTCCGAATAAATGCCGTACCCATGACAATCGCCCCATCTGTTTTACTTGTTCACACGGTGGCCACATTTTCTGTCACTGCCGTAGCCATTGGTGCACGCCATCTCGTCAGTTCACCTAGGTCGACCGCCGCAGAGGCTATGTCCCTCGCTATTCCTCACCTCGCCCCGACCAGAGCCGTGTTGACCCCGGTGGCACTGTTCGTGCTACCAACCGTTCACCATCCCCGCAAACCCGACGCTCGCGTTCTCCTCTTCCTCGCCGTAGATCATCACCATCCAATTCCAGCCACATACCGGAAAACTAGCGAATGTAGTTCCCGGAGGTGATGCTGCATTTGCGACCAGGACTGAAAAACCCCTGCTCACCCCTGACCTACAAAATGATCGCATCGACATCCTTGTGGATCGTGTTCTCGTTTCTGCTCTCACTGATACCGGTTCGCCGTGATTCGCCGTCGCCTCAAAAAAGTCCTACCTCCTGCCGTCTCGCCCACAGTTTGCGTCGCCAATGGCAGCCTTGCTGCCGTGGCTGGAATTTGCACGGCGTGAGTTACTATTGGTGATTGCCATGTCTCTGTTGTTCACCGCCCTACAAGAAAGCCCCCCCTCCCCCCGACGTTATCCTTGGCATTGAATTTTTAACAGCCCACTCTACCCTCATTGACTCTTCTACCGGCCTACTTCGCTTGGACCTTCCGCTCTGCTCTGAGACCCTCCTGCTCATCCCGTCTTCGATCAGCACAGTTGTGTCGCCTTCCGCCTGAAGCTGCTGTTTACATCCCTATGTCGCCATTCCTACCCGTCCCAGACGGCGATTATCTCGCGTGTCCCATTACTGATGTCATCCTGCAGCGTCACGTCACCCTTCCGCATCTAATTGTACATATCTCCCAGAACCGTACCACTCTAGCTTGTCAACACAAGTTCTGCCCAAGGGAATTTCACTAGCTGCGCTGTCCCTGATGACCGATTTTGCCATTTCAGCTCTGACTACAGAACATCCAAATACTGGCCCTGCAAATCCTCCATCGTCCTCAACATCGCGCCCTGATCCTGTTAACAGCATGATCGCAGCTGATTTCCAGCCTGAATTCGCCGAAGAGTTAAGCAAGCTTTTGCTCACCTACAGTGACCTTTCTGACTTCTGTACCCGCACATTTGGTCAAACTACAGATGCCAGTCACGGCAATGACACCGGTGACGCCAGTCCTATTCACAGGCGGCCCAATCGTGTTTCGCTTGCCGAGCGAAGCCTCCTTGAAACAGAGGTCGGGAAAATGTTGAGTGGCATAATTGAGCCTTTCAGTAGCCCCTGGGCATCGCCTGTTTTGTTGATTTAAAAGAAAGGTAACAGTCAGAGATTCTGCGTTGACTACCCTCATTTAAATAAGGTAACCAAAAATATGTCTATCCTCTTACTCGTATTGACGACTCGCTTGATACTTTACATGCATCCAGCTACGTTTCGTCCATCGACCTTCATTCCGGCTACTGGCAGATCTCTGTCGACGAGAGAGTGAAAAAACAGCGCTCATCACACCTGATGGCCTCTATCAACTCAATTTCATGCCTTCTGGCCTTTGCAATATCCCGGCAAACTTCGAACGCGTGATGGGCTCTTCGCTCAAGGGCTTCAAGTGGACCACTTGCTTGTGTTATCTTGACGGCGTAATAGTTTTCTACATTTGGAAACCATATCCTTTGCGTTTCTACAATCCTGGCGCTTTTTTGCCGCGCCGGACTTCAACTAAACTTCAAAATGTGTAGCTTTGGCCACCGACCAATTAAATTCCTAGGTCACGTGGTTAATGCTGCCGGTGTTCAAACTCATCCCGACAAGATTCGTGCAGTAAATGATTTTCCCACTCCACGCTAATCCAGTGAAGTTCGAAGCTTTATTGGCCTATGTTCTTATTTCTGATGATTCGTCCCCAAATTTCTCAGTCCTTAGTCGTCCACTCACCCATCTCATCAAGAAAGACGTTTCATTTTCTTGGGGGCCTGAACAAGTTGCAGCTTCCTCGGAACTTATTGTTACTCTCACTACTCCACCAGTCTTGGCCCATTTCAGGCCATCTGCCAATACTGAACTCCGCACCAACGCAAGTAGCCATGGTATTGGAGCTATACTCGCCCAGCGACAACACGGCCGCACAAGGGTGATTTCGTATGCGAGCCGCCTCCTATCTACGTCCGAACCAAATTACTCTATCACAGAGCGAGAGTATCTGGCACATGTTTGGGCTATTACAAAATTTCGCCTCTATATGTTTGGCCGCCCTTTTACTGTTGTAACAGATCATCATGCCATGTGTTGGCTTTCCTCCCTCAAAGTTCCTACCGGCCGTTTGGGGCGCTGGTCGCTTCGATACATTTTCCGTCATGTACAAGTCCAGCCGGCTTCACCAATATGCAGACTGCTTGTCTCGTCATCCCGTCGACTTCCCCAGGCCTACCAACTCTGACGATGACGCATGCGTCTTGTCTTTCTCGGCCTAGCATTGCCGACGAACAACACTTAGATTTTTCGCTCCATTCTCTTATTCTCCGTCTTACCTCCGACCGCCTTGATCCATCTCTCGCCTTATTGTTACTCCACGAGAACACCCTATACCGTCGCAATATGCGACCAGACGGTGCAGACCTTTTGCTCGTCGTTCCTCAGCATATGCGTTCCACCATACTCGACCAGTTGTATGATGCGCCCATGGCTGGTAACATTGGTGTCTCTCGCACATACCGACCTGCGCCGATATTTCTACTGGCCGGGGCTCTACCGCTCCGTCTCGCAGTACATTGCCGCATCTGAATTGTGTCAGCGTCGGTAGAAGCCCACAATGTGGCCTTCAGGCCATTTGCAGCCGATCCCCACATAAAACTGACTCGTTTTCAAGTGTAGGCGTTGACCTTTTTGGGACCTACCCAGTTTCCGCCTCAGGGAACAAATGTATCGCCGTCGCCAGCGATTGCGATACGCAGTACGCTATTACACGAGCCATCCCGACCAGCTGCGCCACAGACGTCGCTGACTTCCTTCTTGAAAATGTGATTCTACATCATGGTGCCCCTCGTGAACAAATAAGTGACCGTGGCCGTTGCTTCCAGTCGCGAGTGGTTGACGAAATTCTCCATTCGTGCTCCGTCCACCACAAATTCACCTTCACCTATCACCTCCAGGATAGCGGCCTTACGGAACGTCTAAACCGTACCTTCATAGACATGCTGGATATGTATGTGTCTGATGACCATCGGGATTGGAACGTTCATCTACGCTTTGTGGCATTCGCCTACAAATTATCTGTCCATTCTACCGCTGGACACACTCCATTTTATCTGTTGTTTGGCCAACATCCATTACTGCCTTTCGACACCTAACTACCCGTGGCAGACGCCACTAGTACTTACTCCAATGATGCTCTCACCAGCGCTCTTGATGCCCGCCGAATAACTCGTGCCAGGCTCTCTGCATTCAAAGACTACCAAATTTTGTTCTCGTGCGACACTCGCCACCGTGATGTTCACTACACTCCTGGATCTCCCGTCTTGCTGTGGCTTCCGCGTCGTCGAGTGGGGTTGTGCGAAAAACTTTTGTCCCGTTACACAGGCCCATACCTAGTTTTGTGCCCCATGACCAACGTCACATGCAAAGTTGAATCTTTGCCTCCGAAATCCTCATCCAGAGCGCCATCCCCCGAAATAGTGCATGTGCCCCGTCTGAAGCCTTATTATGCACTTTTTGTTTCACTAACGCAGAACGCACGGGGACTGTGCTTTTTCCGAGGAGGGGTAGTGTTACTGAGCGGTATTCGCTGCTCGTGCTGATGATAGAGAAATGCAACACAATCCCAGAAGACGACGACGCATACAAGGCTGAGATCTGTACTGCGATCATCCCCAGTAGTGCGGACAGCTGTCGGACTGCGAATCTGCCCGTAACAAGATGAAATGCAGGGGATTGTTTTACGTGCACCGATATCCAAAGGCAGACGGGCGCACCTGAACACTGCCGCCGCGTCCGAGATAGTCCTCTCGGCTTACTAGTCGACTGCCTATGACATCATACAGCTTCTTCCAGACGTTCATTTGTGAGAAAGCTGGCCGAAGGCAGATCACACGTATTCGCCAAGGTAAATAAATTCCGTCTATTTTAATGGTTTACCCCATATTTTAATGATTTACCCCATGGCTTAAATCCAAGAAAACAGCTGACCCCCTCGATAAGTTACATATGCCTGAAACTTAGCCGTAGATAGAATATATGCTGGGCATCGATAATCTCAAACTCTCAAAGCTCAACCTCTTCTACTAATCACATGCTCAAGCCTCTTGTTTTCACTGTAGCAGAACCTATCATGCAGAAGCCAGCCATGCGACATTTGTTCGAGGATGAACTTAATCGCGCCCCCCAGCATCTAGACCAATGCCGACAGAAAGTAAACGCATGCTGCGTGACTCTGGATCGAGATAAAGCCTAGACTAGCAAACAATCCAGAAAGGGTGCGGAATACGGCCTACGCAAGTATTAAGAAATTTTAGCAGGCCTACAACAGTAAGCTGGGAAGCTGGCTCTTCTACTGCTCAAACCACGTACGACATAATTACAAATATAATGGTCATCTGTTGAATAAAAATATGGTCCCCATCGGTCTCAAGCCACAGACCCATATCCCAACCTTGGTCCCACAAGTGTGTCGTAGTCAAGTAGCTAAACATTTAAGAGAGCTTTACGTTGCGTCAAAGAAAACCCAATTGCCGAGAGACTGATGTTTAAGCATTTGCAGCTGGGAGTGCTGTTTCATGACGCGGAAGAAAAAGTGCAAAGAAGGTACAACAGACATAAAAGATAAAAGGGTGAGCGCAAAAATACATAACCGTTACTAACGCAGCTTTTCCACTTTGTGGAACAAGTTTTGTTTGGTTTGAAGTTTTAATGTCCTTAAGCGGATCATCAAAGAAACTGTTTCATGTACAACAACCGCGCAACGGGCAAGGTGGCGTTTCATAGCTAACAATGTACTTTAGAAAGCTTTGCACTGTTGCTGTCTTTCATAGCTACCTCCATGGAAAGCCAGCGCGCAACGTTCTCTAAGCCGTGCTCAAGGGATAATTACAAGACTAAGCCAAGCGCATAAAACACGCAAGGTCCGCGTAATTCATGGAGAGTCAAGAAAGAGAACAAATGAACTTCCAAAACATCCTACAAGAAACCGGTCCCAGCACAATGGGTACTCAAGCGGCAAAGAGGTGGCGTGGTGGAGGCAGGGCTCAGAGCCTAGCGGTAGTTTAAAATTATCAAGATACTTTAGGGGTCATTGCGAGTGTCTTATTTTCATACGCAGCTAACGTGCGTAAAACTTGCTCTAGGCATATCATTCCTCGCAATAACCTAATACACCTTACCTCTGAATTTTGTAGCAAAGACACATACGTTTCGTCACGAACACTCTGGTGATGGTGATCCTTATAATATTGCATTTTTGCCGTTGACAGCTATGACGCTTCCTCCACCACAAATTACTTTTGCTTTGACTCGGTTGCTGTTGATACGATATACCAAGTGGACCCATTTCGAATTTATCAACCTTTGTTATTCTTACTTACACGGTGCCATTTTTTTTTTCATTTTCTTGTAGCATGCTCGGACAGAGAAGTGTACAAGGAATGTGTCAGTAGATTCTGCGCAGAGAAATCCTGCCTCGACCTGCAAGAAGAAGGGGACTCCTTTGAGAAAGCATGCACTGAGGACTGTGCAGACGATTGTTTTTGCAGGGATGGATTCTACAGACATAATTCTGGTTCCTGTGTTACAGCCGAAGAGTGCCGTAGTTCATAATTGGCCGCTCTCTATCTCCGCCCTGAATGGCATTAGACGTGGTAGCATCAGAAATAGTATGATCCGCAAAGCAATAGCGCTTCCCCTGGAGTACAGCAGCAAACAAAAAGTCATTCTAGAGAGCTGTGTTTGCAGTTCCTCCACGAGTGCTATTCCCTTGGGCAATAAAGAACTACTACAGTTGTTGATCACTTTGAAAAAGGTTTTGAAAATATTTAAGCGAGGCTAGAATACACTACTTTTTCTTTCTCTCGCACTCTTGGTTTCGCTATGCCTACTGGCGAAGATCTGTAATAAAAATATCCACAGATTTACAAGCGTTACTTGGCTTAATCTTTATCTTCATGATCTCAACTACATTTGTATGTCAATACAATAGAGTGCCGTGATAAACGTTTTACAGCTAAAAATGTCCGCCGATTAGCATGTACCATGCTTTCGGAAATGTAAGAACAGAATTACCGGGATGTAAATGCCCGACACCAACCGTAAACCGAAAACGAAACGTGCCCATTCGCTAATACCATTGCATACTCATTTCCTTGCAATTTTTACTGAAATCAAGTCCTAGCCACGAGCTTGGGTTCTTGTCGGAGGTGTCAGTTAGGCTTAGATTCACTCTGGAACCAGCTTCTTGAAGTTCTTTGACATGCGTCGAGACTGATGCCTCTTTAAAAAACAATTTCATTAACAACCCTTTACAAGAAGAGATTTAGAGTGTTATCTCTACATCTACTATTCCCTAATTTAATCAGGTGTATATATGTATGAACTATAGCTGCACGTATACGCCAATTTCATGGCCGCCTCACCACAGCTGCGGCGTACGCTCACCCATTTATCGCGAGTAACGTAAGCGTCGAAATCCAGTGTCCAAGAGCTACGAAGTGCCCTTCTTTTCCGCCTCGTAGCTACATCACCGGTTACTTAGAGAGCGTATATGAGCCTCTCAGGTCTTTTAGCTTCGCATCACATGCTGTTCTTATAACGCTTTCTTAGGAAAGGCGCCAGGTTCAACGACCTTTACACGTAACAGCTTGCAGCTAGTGTGGGGCCACAGATTTTTGTTCCATTTGTACCCGGCAAAAATCAGGTCCGAAAGCGGGAAATGTTTCTACGTATTTGGCATTAAGACACTAAAAGCCGGAATGATAATAACTGTCACTAATTTCTGAAAACTCGAAATGCACCGTATATTTGGTGAAGACTACACACCAGCACTCTCAAAAATAGTCATGTCGTACAACGTTTTCAGCAGAAAACGTTTTCGCAATTTTCAGAAAAAAGCCTCGTCCAAAACGGGCTTGCGGTAAATGATTGAGGCCGCTTTTAACGGGATAGAGCTAAAAGGGTACGCAAAGCTGAAACTCAGTCGTATGTGTCTGCTTCGGCGTAGCACGGTAAGCTGCTGTTTTAGCTAGCATCTTACATGGCCGACTGTTATATTCTCAATGATTTGTACTACTTAACGAGCAGCACCAAAAGTTGCGAGTAGCTGCCAACTCGGGTTGCTCATTTGCTCATTTGAGGTGGTAAGTTGCCATAAGAACCAACGTTCCAGTGCTCTTGGACGCCAAGTCCGGCACGCTACTCCAAGGCCACGCAGCCGCATTCACACGGCTTGGTTGAAGCGGGGCTTAATATGTCGTGTGGTATAGGCTACATGTTCGAGTAACACCCCTAAAAGCACAGTTTAACTGCCTCTATGCTTTTTATCGCAGGTATTCCTCAGGAGAGGATAACCGATGGTCGCTTAGGATAACAAACTGGATTCCAAGAGAAGGAAAGCGTAGCAGGGGGCGGCAGAAAGTTAGATGGGCGGATGAGGTTATAAAAGTTCGCAGGGGCCAAGTGGATGCAGCTAGCATAAAACCAGGTTAATTGGACAAATATGGGAGAGGCCTTCGCTCTGCAGTGGGTATAGTCAGGCTGATGATGATGATGATTTCTCAAGTAGTTCAAAGGCCCCGTATCCGCAATTTAAGCCCAGTGCGCACGGAGATTTTTTCGCAAGCCGAGTAGTTACGCGTGTGAAACGCATGAGCCTTTACCGGCAACGTCGGGGCATCAGGGGGGTGGGGGGGGGGGGGGCAAAACGCTCGCGTGATAAACGGTTGGGATAACTATGCCTAAACAGCTCAGGCTGTGCGATATTTTTCTTCACACACTAAACGTATGAGACGATTGTACAGATTTTTTACGTTGCAGAGCTTCACGTATCTATGAGGTAATGCGTAATTTCCCGCTAACGGTGGGGTCGTCATCTCCTTGCTCGCATTTACAAGGTTCACCTCTCTAAATTGTGTTCACTGCCATGGTTTCAATAGTTTGAGTACGTGCAGTTCTATCAAGCGTAGCGTCTTTCGTCACAAACATTCCACCGATAACCGATAGTCGCTGAGGGTAACAAACTGGATTCCAAGGGAAGGAAAGCGTAGCAGGGGGTGGTAGAACGTTCGGTAGGCGGATGAGGCTAAGGAGTTCGCAGGGGTCAAGTGGATGAAGCTAGCACAGGCCAGGGTTAATTGCAGGAATATGGGAGAGGCCTTCACTCTGTAGCGGGTACAGCCAAGCCTATGATGATGACGCTGATGACGATGATTTCATATCACTTTCAACTTTCTCCTGCCTCGTGCACTGCGACAGGTGCGCATTTCTTTCAATATCAAAAGTTCGCTTAAGCGAGGTTTCACTCTCACTCAAGTTTCTAGTGATATCCTCAATCAAGCAATCCTTATTGGGCAGCCGGCGGCATTCAATTTCAGCATTTCGAGCCACTCACAGCTATGCCAAGTAAATTCGCACATTTAGGTATTTGGAGTACCATACTACGACCTTGTGGGCATTATTGTAGGAGCCGGGATACATGAATACTTGATGCAGCAAGAGCATTCTGGGCACACATCAAGAATGTGTCTACAGACTCCGCAGACAGTCGCATGCTGCAACACTCAACCAGCGAAAAAAAAAGAAGAGGACAAAATTATACATATTAAGGAAGCATGCTCAGTTCGGCATAAAAACCGCACCACAAAGGAAGTGATACCACATATGAAACTTCAATAAATGCCATGGAGGCAGAAACACAAGCAAGGATCTTCCCACTTCCATCATTGGCACAATGCTGGACACCAATCAAAATTTGTGTTCGGATGTGGTGACAAGCCTACCACTTGCTATCCTAAAGAAGGCCAAGGATTGATAATAATTGGTAAGGTCATGGACCATGATAACACCTAGACGCGGACACCTTGTTGAATCAAAGAAGTTTCTTTCATTGTATGCCAAACTGGTTGGCCAAGATGAATTTTAGCATCTTCCTAGAAGCTGTTGTCAGCACCAGCCAGTTGCTCCTACCCTCGCGTAACCTTATCATTTTACACCTGTACTGGTTTGGGGCCAACACTTACAGATATATCAAACATATATTCAGATCTTATGTGAGGTCTGAAAATACACAATATGGCCACTTGACAAGCTGCTGTAAAAATGCAGCAGTAAGCAGTCGATAGCGATGCTGCAAGCTTCCTGCAAAGAAAGGTGCTAGGTACTATTGGAACAGGCTTCTAAATAATTTATGCAAGTTTTTCATATATGTCAAGCAAGCTGACTTGCTTGTATGAATGGAAGGCAAATTAATAGTTTTGTGTAGTTTTTCAGTTCATAAGCTTGAATATCTGCAAATCCAACAGGAATATTGTTCGGTATATATGACATGATTACTGCAAAATGCACCACACTCACGTAGTACACTGACTATTCGCATTTTTTTATTTCAGCCAAGCGATTCAATCAGTGCTAGTTGCATAGGTCATGCACTTGTTGACGCTGCAATGACACGACGGGTAGCGGTGCGGCCCCCGTCGTGATCGCCTGCAAACATGTCGCCATTTGGTGGCATCTGCGATGCATGCCTCCGAGTTGGACCTGCAAAACAGAACACATGCACAAATGTCGAAAAATGAAGCACTTTGAACACTGAAGCCAATCAACAATGAATTTGCATCTTTTAGAAGAAACACACTGCAAAAAATGAGACTAAAGGAAAAGCTATGAACACAAATGGCCGGCGGAGTAGTTGGACTTCATGTGGGCGCAGTGCATACCACCTTTACGATCAGACACACAAGTAATTTTTTTCAAAGGCATTTTTTTAATGACATTATTCACGACCTGCTAGCCCCTACCGGACAAGAGCTGCAGTTCCAAATACGAGCCGCAAAGTACTATATAACACTCGTTTATTCGCTGCGCAATTCAGCGCACAGACAGCAACGGCTTTCCATGTTACGTTCAAACGATGTACTTTCTTAATTTTATCAGAACCTTGCGCACAGCTTGCAATATCGGTGACACAAAACAACGTCGATAGCAGACAATGCAGGCGACGTGCAGAGTTCTATTTGTGATCGAACAACTGAGCATAATGATCAAACCTGAACTGAAAATTACGGATAGTCCCTCATAGGCTGCCTGTAGGCCAAATTTCATCTCGAAGAAGTGAGCGGTTCGACAGAATGAACCCTTCGCGGTGCAAAAGTGTTTATGTTCCCGTCAAAACGACTTTTTCCTTTAGAGCGGGTTAGCGATTTCGAATGTCCATCCGCGTGCCTGCCAAAGTGGCAATTACAAACTATAGCAGCCCAGGAATACACGAAATAAGCATGGTTCGGCTTCCAAAACTGCCCCGAAGTGTAACGTTTAGGCTTACCTTATATATGCAGCTCTAGCAGGCGACACACGTGCACCGACCATGCACCGGTCAACCAACGTCCGAGGTGGGGACAAAGTGAGAGAAGTGCAGAGTGCCCAGGCGGACGTATTCAAATTCTCAAAGCAAACTTCTGTAGGGTTGCACGAGCTCCTACTCGTCCAACTGGCTGAAGAGGCTGCTGGAACCCAAGGCCTCCCGGCCTGCCTCTGAGGTGGCGGCACCCGCCCATTGACCTGCGTGTCGGGGGGTGGGTAGATCACCTTATCTGTTGGACATTATAAGTTTAGTCCATCCGTCCATCCGTCCATCCATCCATCCATCCATCCATCAATCCATCCATCCATCCATCCATCCATCCATCCATCCATCCATCCATC